>MU916116.1:5711-17216 GCA_036418165.1 Cooperia oncophora
GTATAAAGGTGCACATATGTGTAGCGCATCTTAAAAATATTTATGGCCATTCCGACTGCGCTATCTATTCCGTTCGAAGAGACAACTTCTAAAAAGTGTGCAGCAATTACTGCTAGCACATAAAAAAATGAGGGAAAGTTGAAAAATCAATGTCCTTGTAAAAAGTGAGTCATATCAATGGGATCTGGTTGGTCCGAAGCTGTAATGGAAACACCGAGAAGACACACAAGAAAAGAGCTGAGATGGCACTGATAAGAAACATTGCAACCACAAAGCCTTGGAGTGAACCCACAAGGGCATTCTGTGCTGGACAATATCAAGCTTAGCCCATGATTCGCAACAATAGAGAATGCGAATTACTGTGGATAAAATGTCAAATGACGGCCTCCTCTGGGTAACGGAAATGCAGCGTTCCAGAAATTCTACTACTTCGGATCTCTACTAATTTTAGTTCTACTGCTATTAAGAACAGATAGTAAGTTTCAAGCGTTAGTAAGTGAAATTCGGAGAAGAAAAGAATTATACAGAAACAAGAGATCTTTTGACATTAGCGCCTTATGACCAAGGCATGTGTTGGGATCTAAACCGATGGAGGCTGTGTTTGGTCGCCCGAGGAAGGGGTAAAGCGAAGTTTGTTGAAAACGTTTCCGATTGTTGAATTGTGAATTTACTCGATTTTTTCCGTAGCGTATACCTTGCCCCTGCGTGACGCAGCTTTTTAAGAGGAAAAACTCAAAACTTCTGGGAAAAAATTCTCTGGAGAACTACCCGGAGTGAATTGGGAGCATTTGGGAGATGGTAGGTACGATGGGGGATCGAGATGGGGGGGGGCGGCGTACCCAGTGGAGGAATGTTCCAAGAAAGGGAGGGTAGTTTTTTCCAGAAATTCACCCCCCCCCCCCACTGCAGAACGTGCCCTGTTAGGATGTCGGATGTCGTTGCATCTAACGGCAATGGCTCTAGAAGGCGTTTCAACACCTCCACAAATTGTTCTTTACAGCGAGCAGTTGACGCACGATGGTTTCCCCATTCGCCTCAAATGCTCAGTAGGGAGCTACTGTGGTGGAAAAAATGGATTCAGCGAGATAGGAGTGAACACGAAAATCCGGCGAGGAAAAGGCCTCCGTTCTCAGTGGCTTTGAAAAAATCGATTTCGGGACGAGTTTCCCATAGGCATCTTGCCAATCACCGCTACCGAAGATACGGCTGCATATGTGTACCCATATATGCATGCAGCATCACGGCCGCTTCATACCATCCCTTCGCTTCATAATTTGCCCAGCAATATGAGTGTCAGGACGCGTGCCGTTTAGTGAGCGGGACCTGTTGCGAGCGAAGGCGTTTGGAAGGCGAATTTGCGTCGATCGACTGAGGCGTTATAGCGGGTGTGCCTCCTTGAAAAGCTCACGCATAGCGCCTTGGTTCGAGGTCATGGAATTCTCTTACAGCCAGTTCGTGTAAATCCTACGTCCTGCTTAGAAGCGATTTATCGTGCAAAACGTGCTTCAAGACTTTTTTCCCAAAAAACATAGTTGGGAACCACAATAATTTGGGTGGTGGCGTCCTAGTCAGGGATGGAACCTGGACCTCAAGCTCAGAAGGCTTGGTAAGAGTTAGGACTGAGATTTTCTTATGATTATGTGAAGACAATGCATTCGTCCAATGACTTTCGCTTCGCAAAATACGGCAAAAAGGATCAATGATTACCACAAAACATATGTAGTTGAAATCGTTTATGAAAGAGGCCATAATAAACTTTAGCAAATCATTCAAAGCGGAAACATCGTTACCTGATAACATCTGACTTTTCCGTCGGGGCGTTCACCGTCTCTGAGATGGACTTCTTTGATCGGCGGTTTTGACGGAACTTGAACAAGCCTGCAAAGTCTTCGATTTATCTCTGAGTGGAGAAAACTCCTTTCAATTTCTCCTTTCTCATTTCCCCTTCGATTTTCTTAGGACCGCCTCCGAGCCACACATGATTTGTGGATCGGATTTCCAAACCGCATCTTACTCAACTTGACCAGCAAGATTGAAAGGATTAAAAAAAAGCAGGAGCAATCAACTATCTCCATCCTCCGCTCTATCCTTCACCAGCCTCAACTTAATCTACGGAATTGCTATTGCAATTGCAGGAATTGTCCAACGGTCAATCATCTGGGCTCCTTGTGAATAGCCTCATATTCCAATCGGTATTAGTCGAAAAAGTGTGATTTTGAAAGCCCCAAAATTTACCAACTACCTAGCTGTAATCTTCCCTCTATTCGTCAGCTTTGACCCCAGTGGAATCGAATCAATACCAATACCAAAAGGAACAAATTCAACATCTTTAAAGGTGAGGACAGTCGACCACTGAGCTTTCCTCGTTTGTTATTCCTCCTCATGGAAGGAAGACACTGAGAGAGGTGCAATGATTAGCTGTCCCCGCCCATTTAATCAGTGCGGACTTAGGACCGGAGAACTCTGCAAAAATATTGCCACCAGCCGCTTTTCCTCTGTTTGAATTAACTTTTTACCTTCTTCATTATTTCATGTAAAACAACGTCTGTGCTTCGTGTCAGACGTCTCGCCTCTACAAAGTCCATATGGATGGAGGAGGGTCCACTGGCATAATGGTGAGTAAGACGGCGGCTGTATCTAGGTACAGTTGCCTAGCCAGGCCGAGAAAAGCGATAGGCGCGTGGATTTGCGTCGTTGTGACAGCTCGTTGTAGCCAGCCCATTCATCTTTATGCGCCCCATAATTTCTTATTCCTTCTGCTGGGACCTGATCACCTACCGGCGCCATTCGCCACGCCGATGAAATCGCGTGAACACTCGCCCTCCAACATCTAGATAGAAGTGTATCATGAATTTTACGCGCCAATTCAGCAAATTAACATTTTTAACAATTAATTAACATTTTTTTATTATCAGACTATAACATCAAAATTTGAAATAGGCACCACTAAAGCACCCGCTAAGTAGAGCTTAGAGTATTGCTGAAAGTATGGCGTTTTGTTGTTCCAAAGTGTTGTAGCCACCCACAAACACTCCATATCGGATGAAGAGAGGCGGGCGCGGTCGTGTTCTTCACTCGTACGCGCTTTCAGTGGAATACTTTTGGTCCGTAACAATTGTAAATATTTCTTTGCCCAGCACAATACAGGATGACAGCTTTCTTGAATAGCAATAGCCCAAGAGACTTCCTACGTAATGTCTCTATGGAGTACGCAGCCAAGCCCTCTCCATCCGGGATTGTGGGGGTAGTTCGATTGAACCCATAGATATCCATAGATGTATAGTAAAAGCGAACGAAATTTCCATTTTACTCTTCAAAACCTATTTTTTGTAGAAGATTAGGACCACAACCTTCCTTGCATCTTCTCAATATAGCAGGAGCTGAGCCCGATCGTCGCTCGTCACTTGGTTTACGAAAGAAATTTCGACGTGGTTTTGGTTTCTTCGGCGGCGATTCATCCTGTCGTGACAGTCGTCGGTCGCTCACTGTTCGACCGATGAATAAATGATCTTCGTACTGTACACGAGGCTTTCGAGAAACGTCATCTAGTGATGTCGACTTTTCAATAAATCCATCGCCACAGCCGGACAACTGCTCCAAGCGGCGATTTCTTATCATACGCAACATCTAGAGGAACGAAAATGCATTCACGATCGGAAATTTGCATGATACATGAGCGGGAAATCATGAACTAATCACCTAACACATCTCGAATGAACGCAATAGGCAAAGGAAAACGGTGACTTTGTAGTAAGATATCAGAATTAGTATTCGTATTGCTACATATTAGGTTGTCCGGAAAGTTCTCAGCGTTTTGTGTTACTATTTTTGTACATTCATTGCTGATTAAAAACTCATTCTCCCTTGCGTCTCAGTAGTACATCCTGAAGAGAATTTTTGCGCTATCTGATGGTATAATTGCCGTTTCACCATTGCTTGATAAACCCCCTTTTCCCAAGACTTTTTGAAGCATGTCAAAAGAGCAACTTCGGACGATATTTTTCTTCAACTACAAATTGGGTCAATCCGCAGTCGGAGGCAGGAGCATTGGCACTGCCATGACGGAGGCTTGTTCTTCACTGCTTTGGCGCAACAGAACGACCCTTTTTGACGGGTCCACGCTGATGGCCGGTCCATTGTCACCTGTGATGAAAAAGTGGATCATTGGATAACACGGAGAGCCACCGAGGCCATTTTCTAGAGCGACATCCTCACGAAAAAAAGATGTATGTTACAACTGTGGTGGTCATCGGCTGGGCGTGTGGATGCCACTATTAGACGTTTTGGTACAGCGAAGGCTAGTGCGACCCGAGGCCAAAAAAGCCGCGCCCCCATCACAGCAGAGTCCTACTGTGAAGAAATCGACGAAATGTACCGAAAATTGCGTCAGCTGCAGCCAGCACTTGTCAACAGAAAGGGTCCGATTCTTTTGCATGACAACGCCCCACACGTTTCACAAATCACTATCCATAAATTGAACGAATTGGGGTTGAAGTTCTACCTCAACCGCCATATTCTTCAGACCTTTCGCCAATCGACTATCACCTTTTCAAACATTTTCAGAACTCCCTTGCTGGAAACTTCATCAATCAGGACCAGGCAAAAAAGCCTTCGTGGATTTCGTGGATTCTCGACCACCCAGTTTTTTCTTTGATGGGATTTATCGACTGGTGTCACATTGGCAAAAGTGTGCTGATTCGAACGGTGCCTTATTTCGATTGAATCCGATGAGTATTAAGAAAGTTATGATCGTTTAAAGTGAAACACTCAAAACGCTGAGAACTTTCCGGACAACCTAATAGAAAAGGATACAAGAGACATGACTGAAGGATAGATTTTGGGCGCACTTCGGAGGAGACGCGGGGGATGGTTTGCTCTTTTGCAACATCCCGTCGACTTGTCGAGCCATCAAATGGAGACCTGTGAAATCTTGTGAAGCCATGAAATATTACCAGCCAAATGTAGACTCCAGCTGTCAACTCTCGCAAAGAGTATCTCTTGACTCTTGTGAAACAATGAAATACCATACGAGTAATATTCACCACAGTACATCGACGAGCTTTCTGCAGCTTTACAAGAGAACACAGGTTTCACAAGAGTGAGACTTTAAATTGTAGGTGCAAAATGCTTTCTGTCACCCAACTGCGTCTGGATTTTGTATCCAGAAGCGATACCCTAATTTCCAAAAAGTGAAAATTCCTGTAATCTTACTCAGAGAGCATTTTCTAAAAAAATAAGCTTTGATTCCGTAGGAACAGTTACAAAAAGGTCTTGATCGAAATGGTTTCTTACGTGGTGGGCCCTGCACCAAACCGTTGCTCAAGTCCACCCTACAGGAATTTGACACCCAACACTCTTGAACAGAAAGCTTCTGACGCAGATCGGTTTGGTGGGGACAACGAATGGTGATCAGCTACTGATAAGCTTGTACAGGTCACTTTCTGGAGACTTGTGAGCTCCTGTGATCAAAGTGGATCACTCAAACAACAGGGAAAGCTTCACAGGAATTCACAGGTCTGACTAAAGTCAACGGTTAGTCAACATGAGACAACAAAAGGAACTAGCAAAAGTGCAAAAGGCCCGCTCCAAACCGAACAGCGCCCTTTTTGCATAGCTCCAACGCAAGTCCTAGATATGAACTAGGCTCTCGGCCTCACTGAACATCTTATCGGTCAACACTGAGGACCATCCCAGCGTTGTGTGATGTATCCTACTGTCATGATGCTTAATGGATCCCATGTCCGTTGATATTGGCGACTGACACTGTACAAAATAATTAAGGTATACCATTTTCACTTTGAACCACCACTTTTCAAACCAAATTCACCACTTTTCAAACCAAATTCACCACTCTTTTTAGACCGGGCAGTTCACCAACCAGATCACGCCAGACACCACTGCGAGCCCCGCCCCGACGGCCACGCCTACTTGTCAGCGCGGACATAGATTTTCAACACACACATGGCCGACTCCGCCCATTCTTCAAAGGGTTTGTTGCGAACTTCGAAATTTCATAACTTTTTCAACTTTTTGATTTCACATCCACTCTTTGCACAACGAAGATACTCGTACCCGCGCACTCGCTCTTTACGGAATTTTGATATTTTGCAATATTGAACTGCTCCATGAAGCCCCGCCCACTGTGAGAGGCTCCGCCCACTTTGAAGAAGCCCCGCCCACTTTTCAAAAATGGTGCAAATCGGCAGTATAGAGCTTGGCTTGCATGCTAGGGTCTCGTCCGTCACTCGGAACAAATAAAGGCAAAGTTTGTTCCGAGTGACGGACGAGACCCTAGCATGCGAGCCACAACTCTACACTGCCAATTTGCACCATTTTTGAAAAGTGGGCGGGGCTTCTTCGAAGTGGGCGGAGCCTCTCACAGTGGGCGGGGCTTCATGGAGCAGTCCAAAAATGCAAAATTAAAAAAATATCAAAATTCTGCAAAAAGCAAGTGGGCGTGGCCAAGGGGCCTAAGCTGTCAGTTCATAAGTGCGCGGGTACGAGTGCCTTCGCTTGTGCAAAGAGTGGATGTGAAATTAAAAAGTTGAAAAAGTTATGAAATTTCGAAGTTCGCAACAAACCCTTTGAAGAATGGGCGGAGTCGGCCATGTGAATGTGTTGAAAATCTATGTCGCAAGTAGGCGTGGTCGTCGGGGCGGGGCTCGCAGTGGTGTCTGGCGTGATCTGGTTGGTGAACTGCCCGGTCTAAGAAGAGTGACTTGATTTGAAAAGTGGTGAATTCAAAGTGAAAATAGTATTAATGAACTCAAACGAGGAAGTGTTTCAGAATACAACTGCTAACTTGCATTTACTGAACAGAAAAAAGGACTTGAATGCAGTGAAGTATACGAGCAACAAAGTCTTCGTCTGCGTATGCGTTGCTTGGCTTCTGTATCGTCATCACTCCTAAGCTGTACTAATACGACATAGTTATAAGCTGCCGTAATCGTCTAATGACCTATCTGTTAGTACGAACAGAAGATAATGAGATGAGGCGATGAGCGAATCTTACAGTGGATGGCTCTGTTAGAAAAAGTTCAAGAAATCAGAACAGCTACACGTAAGAAACAACTGAAGAATCCGTCCTATGTATACTTTGCTACGTCTACGTGTCTGTCAGTCCGGAAACTCAGTGTTACCTAAAAATCCACTTCAAGAGTCCGGGTCAAGTGGAGGATAGGTAAGGCATGGGGCAAAATGTACGGAACATACATGAGCTAATCTCACCAGGGAAGGTCAACAGGTCGCCATGGCCATTCAAGATGAGATGCATATCGACGTGTAGGTCTTGGGACGCTGAACTCAAATCTGCTTCCAAAATTTGCCGAACGATTCTCTATGAGGAGTTAGGGGGGGGGTGGGTTTTAGCATAGCACTCGCCGATCCTCCTTTGCGTAGCTCAAGTTAAGTTCGAGTACAGACAGTCTCAAGTGGTCGATGGTGTAGTGGATAGGTAAGTTGCTTCATAGGCGGGAGGTCATGGGTTCGATTCCTTGACAGGTTCGGATTTTTGCATTTTTTCGGAACATCTTCTGCGAGTTCAGAAAATACTCTTTGTCAACCTTGCTCTTACTTGCAGCAGAAAAAGACTCAATTGCCGGCAATTCTGCTTCGCCTTTGAAGAGTTTTAGGCAGTGTTTACCCTTTACTGCCCAAATCACCCGAAAGCAGGCCAGTTTTTGTCCGACTTTTTTCTTCGTGAGCAGAATTGGCTGAAAAGTTGCCTACTAGGGTAGTCTGCCCATCTGAACATGATTATCACATCCGCTCGGCACGAAACCTCCTCGCACCCGTGTCACAGGCGCCAGCGCCAAAATACCCTAGATCACCAAGTTCGTTGAAAACTTGTCAACTGGGGTAGTTTGACCCTAGACACGAATATCACACCCGTACAGTCTGAAACCGCCTGACGCATACGCCACAAGCGACCCATCACAGGCTTGTTCCGACTCCGGCGCGTGTAGCACAGACTCCAGTCGCTTTCGTGCGAGGCTCTGTGCTAGGGCAGTTGGGCAAATTGGCCGAAGTAACGCACCACTCTTCCTGGTTGCCTGTCATAGAAATCCTTCCCTTTGCTGAGGTTCAGCCTGCAGAGAAAGGGCCCCATCTCAGGGGAGGGTGCAGACGCAGGTTGCGCAATCACATTATCCCTTTTCTCTCTATCCCAAACATTCTCAACGCCCATACAGATGTGATGTTCGTGTTCAGGAGGTCAAACTGCTCCAGTTGAAAAGTTTAGTGATTCTGGTGATTTCGAGTATTATGGCGCCGGCGCCAGGCATTCCCGGGCTCCGCTAATGGGATACTTGTGTCTAGGGGCCAAACTACCCCTGTGGACAAGTTTCAACGAACTTGGTGATCTAGGTTATTTTGGCGCTGGTGCCTGTGACACGGGTGCGAGGAGGTTTCGTGCCGAACGGATGTTCATGTTCAGATAGGCAGGCTACCCTAGTAGGCAACTTTTCAGCCAATTCTGCTCCCGAAGAAAGAAGCTGCACAAAAACTGGCCTGCTTTCAGGTGATTTGGGCAGTGAAGGGTAAACACTGCCTAAAACTCTTCAAGGCGAAGCGGAATTGCCGGCAATTGAGTCTTTTTCTGCTGAAAGTAGAGGCGAAGTGGTATTTTCTGAACCCGCAGAAGATGTTCCGAAAAAATGCAAAAGTGCGAGCCTGTCAAGGAATCGAACCCATGATGGCAGAATCAGGTCCAGATTGAGAACAAAAACGAGTCAAAATTAATGTATAAGCGCTCAAAATTAGCGAACTAGCACCACAGCTAATCAACTCTTTTTTTGCAGCCAAGCGGGACCGAATGAAAAGCCCCGACGGTTGGGCAAGGGTCAATGGGTATTCCGTAGGAAAATACTGGTACACACAGAATAGTATATGAGGGCTCGATCAATTATGCAAAAGGGTTTCACTGCTCCTACAAACCTACGAAAAAATAATCATGCGTGTACAGAATAGGTGAGGGCGAAACGGAAATTAAACGACTTCCTCAAAAAAGACCCCTTTCTGGAAATTCATTAAATAATGATTTACAACTAATCATTGTTATGATATAGGCCGCTGAAACTGCGAGATATGAAATCAAGTAAAGCAAAGGGCACGTCCTACGTTCGGGATGTCCAGCGGAGGGTAGTACTTGGTCGCTGGAGGTGAGGGGGAGGGGGTCGTACCTGGTCGCTGGAGGGAAGAAGTTGTAACTGTTTCGAGAAAGATTTTTTGATAGATGATTTTTCCTGTTTCACTATTCACATCGCTGGGAGAATACCGGTGGGGCGGGGTGAGGGGGGGGGTCATATTTGTTCGTTGTCGGGAGAGAGGATGAGTCGTGTTTGTCTTCGAAAGAAATTTGCCGCGTCGTTTCCCCTTGTTATTGGCGGCGTTCCAGGACTACTTTACAACTAGTATTTCCGATAGTTAAACTGGTAGTTGGTTGGGGACGACCCCCCCCCCCCAGCTTTACGGCAAAATTTTGGTGAGAAAGTGAAAAATTTCGGAGGAAATGGCAGGAAGCTGGAAAAGTTGGCAAGATAGCAGGTGGGATGGGGGAGGGTCGTACCAGAGGTGGGAATCGGGAGCGGGTTCTATTAACCGAGAATTTTCCTCGTCGGCAGGGCGACTCTGAACAATAGTCTGTAACATTGATGACAAGTTGTGACGTAAATGCCCACATGTTTCACGCAGTTAATCCCCTTTTAATCGGCTTCTCTCCTATTGGTATGAGCGCGGAGTTCAACTATATCTAATGCACTTATCGCAACGATCAAAGGGTACAACGATGACGGATCAGCGTTCGCTGAAGATGACGGAGAAAGCGCTCCAAATATGAAGCCTAGGTGGCACGCCTGCGGAGGAAACAGCAGACTGAACCGTCAGAAATGTAAGACCCTTTTGCGACTTCGTGCGGGATCGTCTGTGCTCAGACAAGCCTTCCAGCCTGCTATGCTGGTTCCATGCTAGCAGACCCTGTCTATATGGATATCAGGCAGGACTCGCAGCTCGATGCATTTGGAGTGGTCATATGGGGTAGCCGTGATGTGATCATTATGGGGGGCGGTGTGGTGGTTCGGTAGTTAGTTGGTGGTTGAGTGATGGCCGTTTGTGGGGTGTGCTGTGGTTAAGGATGGCAGGTGGCGTATTGGGATGATTGTGGGGTGGGGTGCTGCGGGGCGCCTGAAAGTTGGGTATTTAAGCGCTACATAGTGGGGAAGATGGGCGACAAGAAACGGACTGGAAACGGGCGGCAAAATGTTGGCGAGAGAAGAGCCCTGCCCAGTTTTCTGTAGGTAGGTTAGAAATCAAAGTTAGACGAGTGTCCTGTAAGCATTTTGCCAATAGCCGCTACCAAAGGTATGGCTGCCTATGTGTACTCATATATCCATGCAGCATCACGGCCGCTTCATACCAATCCCTTCGCTTCATAATGAATCGATTAGAGCGTCAGGAACGGTCGTCCATTTGTGGGCGGGCGGGCGTGGCGGGCGTTTGGGTCGGAATGTTGTGGCTTGATAAGGCACCTCCCTTGGAAAAGGCATTATGCAGCGCCTGCTCAGGGTCGCGGAATTCCGTCCTGCCAGGCGTATTAATCTTGTCTTGGGGGATTTATCGTGCCAACTGCCTTTAACTATCCTAGAATCTTAGAAGCTTGGTTTCAGATGCAATTACTCAAGGCATCGTAAATGTAAATGCAATTACTAGTTAGTATCGTAACTTTCATCTGCAGTCAACACAATAGGCGCGAACATTAACAGCCTCACAATCAGGGTGTTTGATGAGGACTTGGAACCCCGGGCAACGTTGGAAACCATGATGTGGCGCCGCAAGGTTTGCGGATCGTACGTAACCAATGGGACGGAGCTAGGTGAACAAGGGGAGGGAGGGAGAAGGTAGGGGCCATGGGCAGTTCTCAACAATGGGCAGAACAGTGGCAACGTTTGTTTGATTTTGTCATTGCTTTTTACTCCGCCATGAAGCTCGACGTTTCTGACGACAAGGTCGCCCCAGATTTCATGACAAATTAATATAGCGTCAATGAGACTACACCCTATAAGTCACATTTGTCTCAACCGACAATGGATGCATCAGCTGACTCGGAGAATTGTTCCAGACGTCCATATGCTTATGTCACTACGATTTTGAATGGAAGTCCACTACGTGGCGCACTCCACTGAGATAATCGTCCACTTTTATTCACCACAAGTATCGACGGTGAATATTCTCGAAGGCTCTTGAATGGGAATACGGACAGTGTAGTGCAGAAACTGTATTACTGCAGCTGAAGTAATTCCTGGACCAGAATTTGTTCCCCATGGAAAAGCCTGAAGTAAGAGCTCCCGCCACGACAAACTCGTAGCTTCTCAGGAGTGTGGAGAAGGGGGGTCTTACTTAGGGCGTCCTTCACGCTTTTCTTGTGCTTCTCTCTTCACAGGTAGTTCATACGATAGGCGTCATATCCATTATTGCCTTTAGGAAACAACTTCCGTAGTTGGCAGATTCCTA
>MU916116.1:17316-31429 GCA_036418165.1 Cooperia oncophora
ATGGTTTCGTGATCGCAACAACTTCATTGGACGACAACATAAACGCCTTACGTAGGAAATAAACTTAAAAATGAGGAGATCTCGGCTTCGGAGCTTGGATCCCGGTTAGCCCGTAACGCATCCTCCCCGAATCCAAACTTCAGATGCCATTTTTCTGTGGAAAAGGCAGGATGTGGTGGAAAACGCAAACAGACCCTTCGACCGACATCGCCACCCATTTTTCGTTCCCGGGCCTGTACACCTCGTGCTTGAGCTGCTCGCCTGCGTCGATTCAAAGAAGCACTTTACAATTTCCAAGCATACAAACTCCAAATGGACACATAGGCTGAACTGGGGAGGAATAGCTTAGGTGAGGCAATAACTCAGAGTTAGTGCGTTCATAGTTCTGTTGTCCACAATAACGATCGAGCAGTGAAAAGAGGACGACCAGGAAAGATTGAAATGCTGTTTATGAAAAGCGTCGTCGACAGACGTCGAATGCACAGCATTAGGAATGCAAATTGTTCGTGCTTGAAAATTATAGCAAAAAGAAGGGGGAAAACTCCTGAAAGTTATGTCTCTCGCCGCCGTTTATTTGACATATAAATCATGAGAGCCTCGCAGGCTTCCTCTAGAATGTCGGCACGTTACCATAAGCTCTTGGATTCTTTTAATTGAAAGCTACCACTATGCATTTGTGCTTTTAAGCTGCTTCAAATTAATCCCGTAGGGCTTAAGTTGCCAGAAATTGAGTGCCGTTTCATCCCCTTCAGTTGAGTGGTTCCATAATCCTCCAATAAAAAACAACACATAAACGAGCATATGGCAAGTGAAATGAAAGCGATTCTAGAAAATAAAGAGTAGAAGGCAGGTCATTAACTGCGATTAATGCGGTTAATGAAGCATCGACAGTCAAACACCAAGTCTAAATGATGCATACAGTGTCCTTCAAATTGAGGGCAGCATAATAAATTTTCAAAGGAAACTAATAATAAGAAGGTTCCTCCTAACTGACACCTAACTGCAAATAGAGTTTATTAAAGCTACAAAGTAAAGTAAGTAAAGTTGGAAGTGCCTCTCCCTAAATTTTAGAGCCTTGACTGTGATGGGAGACAAGCGCTAAGGGGCGTCGTGGGCGCCCAGTTTGGCCGTCCATAAAATTCCACACATAATACCAGACCATGTAAAGACGAGTGGCACGATAAATCATCGTGGCAATCATAGGGTGAATACGCCCAGCATAGAAGAATATTGAGATCCCGAGGCATATAGGGTAAATACGCCCAGCATAGAAGAATATTGCGATCCCGAGCAGGGGCTGTGTGGCGCCTTTTCCTACCAAGGGCACCAGTAGACCAAGGGGCAACATGCCGACCCAGGCGCCCATCGCATCAAATCAAATCCCCCAAGACGAGAAGGATTAATACGCCTGGCAGGACGGAATTCCGCGACCCTGAGCAGGCGCTGCATAATGCCTTTTCCAAGGAAGGTGCCCTTATAAGGGCCCTATCAAGCCACAACATTCCGACCCAAACGCCCGCCACGCCCACAAATGGACGACCGTTCCTGACGCTCGTATTCATTCATTTTGCTAAGCAAATTATGAAGCGAAGGGATTGGTATGAAGCGGCCGTGATGCTGCATGCATACATGGGTACACATATGCAGCCGTATCTTCGGTAGCGGTGATTGGTAAGATGCCTACGGGAAACTCGTCCGAAATCGATTTTAACACACTGAGAACGAAGGCTCTTTTTTCGCAGGATTTTGACCGTTTCACTCCGTTCTTTCGCCATTTCCCCACTATATAGCGCCCTACTAGCATTTTAGGCCGAGCACCGAATCATCGTGCCAACTGCCTTTGAAGCGGTTGTTGGGCTGATGAGAAAGGGAAGCTCGTTCAAAAACGCTCGTAGCTTTTTTCGTATTTTCTTACTAGATAGCACCACTGCTCCTATTTCTGAGCATGTACTGAAATACATTTCTTACGCCTTAAGAAAATGCCCCGAAAAAAAAAGTAAAGCTTGATGGCCTAGTACTAAAAAATGCACACTATACGCGCTTATTAAGTTACCCAAACATAATATTGCCAATTGACCCTTGAAGAATCCGCATTTGGCCGACGCGCGGGAAGCCCTTTCTTGGACCGATGGCGTGCTTCGCAACCGCCGAGGATATCTTACTTTCGCGATTGATAAGAAAGCTACAGCTTTGCCATGTTTGTAGTCTCCGTCCACCCCCTTGTAATCTCCACAGCCCACTCCAACTATGGAGTGGTGTATACTACAAATGAAACGGAGGGAAAATGAACAACCTGAGAATCTTTTTCGCAAAAAAAAATCTCAAGTCCGCATCCACTCCCATATCGTACAACCCCGATGGCATTCTCCCAACGTTGCCGCATCCTGTTACCGAATATCGCCCAATAAAACAAAAGCGTGCTATTCAAGGAGTAGTATGCGGTGGTACACGATGAGTTAATGGAACACGTTCACATCACTATGCAACACGCGTAAATGGCGAGCGGAACTGGCAAAGAGCACAGCAGCAAGACTTTTATTGACTTGTTAGGTGTTTACAAGTCGCAATGAGTGAGTATCTCTGTGCCCATCCCTTATAATTGCAATATGAGGAAAAATTCCGTGTTAACATGCATCAAAAGAGGAACGCTACAAATAACAACTGAATAGTAAAATACAACTTGCTTCTCGGAAAAACAGATGAAAAAATCGGAATTGAAAGCTTCCTATAACTTCGAATTACAACTCTTCGAATTGATCCAGTTCCCAAATACTATTCACAGACCACAGCAAAACCTTGGTACTGATTGGAAGAAGCAAGTCATATGCCCAGACTCAAACACACTTTTATATTGGGACGTAGCCTACGGATAGATGTTTCTGCCATAGACCATTCATCATGACGCTTAGCAACACGACTTCCATGACGTGTGTTGAAGACAAATCCTTCGATTGCATATGTGGGTAGTGGTGCTCATTCACAAGTCCATAGTCGCTAAGAGATTTCAGTGGAGTAAAAAGCAAAAAAAAATCATGGATGACACCCTGAGTAAGGACCTCCGGCAGCTCACAGTACAAGTTTTTCGCACCAGCTCGTTATATAATAGCTAAACGATATTCTGCTGCTTCTGGCTCACTTATCGTTTCGCCGCGTCATCTGATGCCAACACCATATGACAGTGAAAAAAGCAAAAAAAAAACAGTGTTAAAACTGAACTCATGACCGAAGATAGCCTTTAGTTTCAGTGAGCTGAACCTTAGGAAGGAGTCGGAACTGCCACTTATAAAGGCTGCAGCGCCTTCCTCACTTACTGCGAAGCCGCGAAAGTGGGACTGCCGTGAAGACTGCGGACCAGACTACTTGAACAAGGAATGACGCCTACGAAGTGTATGAGCGCGGGGACTGCCTTTAGATATTTGAAGACAGTCCTGGCGCTCAAGCATTTAACAGGCGTGCTCCTTGTACAAGTAGTCTCGAGCTCTGAGATCATCCCCACTTTCGTGGCTTCACAGTAAGTAACAAAGGCGCTGCAATCCTCATAAATGGCAGTCCTGACGCCTTCCTAGTTGTCCCCCCCACCAAAACCCAAAGACGATATTCTGTCACAAGTTCGGCTTTCACACCGTGTTTTTTTATTGTTATATGGTATTAGCACTGGACAAAACGAAGAAATGATAAGTGAGCCGGAGGCAGCAGGATATCGTTCTATTAGCCAAAACTGGCAGGTTCGAAGAACTCGTCCACAGAGGCTGCCTGGTCCTTACTGAGGGTGTTCTCCATGGCTTTTTCTTCCCTAGAGAGTCACTTAGCGACTATACTGCGAGTGTACAGCTTTCCGTAAGCGACTATAGGTCTGGTACTGGATGCCATTACCGAATGTGTATGCATGCGATTTGTCTTCAGTAGATTCGAGCAACAAATCTCAACTACCTAAACAACCAGTCCAATTTCCATTCCGTAATGACTAACGTCTCCGATTACTATGTGTGATTGTTCTTCTTTCTACCATAAAATACCGACCTATACTTTGACAATTTTCGTGCCTTAGGAATACCGGCGATTAACATTCCAAAGGTACAGCTCGGATACGCCACATTAACAACTAGCAATATAACATGGGCACTTAAAATATAGAACGACTTCTTCTAAAACGTTTCAGGAATGTTATGACGGCGATGATTGCGACCAATCAGGCCAGGGCATGTCAGGATTCACGTGGTACGCTGTGACGAGCCAGAAAGGGCAAATGAGGCACGATTGAAGAGGGTCCGGTCACAAGGGGATCTAGTTGGGCGGGAAAACCGTCGTTTTTCAGACGACGATAACAACGAAAGAAAACTATTGCCATGTATGCTTTGCGTAAACCTCGGCATCGTGTCAATTGTAATGTGCTTTGCTTCAACTGCTTACGAGATTGAGCTAAATCAGATTTACTGCCCTACGTTTGGGCAGGATCGCCTTCTTCACAGCTTGAAGGGATACGTTTAAACATCAATTGCTCTGGTCCCTTCAGGCTCTGAAAAGGGCCATTCCGTCGTAACGTAAGCCAATAAACTTGATTCATTAACCACGTGTACAACTGCAGCACAGCACCTTCCAATCGGAAGACGTTATGGATTATTTTCAAATTTTTGCCCTTTTGTCCTAGAGATCAATACAATTGCTGGATAATCTTTACTTGTCAGAACATTTCACATTATAAGGAAAGTTTGAAGAAACGTGATAGGCCCCGGAAGAAGGAGCGAAACGAGGATTAAATAGAAAACGTTGCGTCAACACACCCCTTCATAAAGGCGCACGTTTTCCTCATTTCTTCGCAGCCAAGCGAAAAAAACAGTGCATTAAAACAGATTGAATTTGGAGGAAGGAAGAAGGGAACCCCGAAAAACTGCTCATCTCGCTATCAAGTGTTCCTAGACGTCCTGAGGGACAGTGAAAGCGGGAAAAAAGCAGATGATCCATAAAAATCGTGAAATGGAACGGTAAGCCTAAAGTTAGGAGAAGGGGAATCATATTGTGACTAAATCAGCAACAATGATCAGGTGCCAACTAACTGTTTACTGATAAGAATCTTCAAAAACTTTTCGAAAAATAAAAATTTGTATCACCAATGGCTACAGGCGCCATCTGCGAGGTAAGTTCTAGTGATCTAATAGAGCCCCTGCCAACTAGTGGTAAGGCTTCATCCTCTTGTATCATCTGTGCTCCCGTTGAATCGAGTGGGTGGGAGCTACTAACGTCTCCATTCATGCCTGTTAGATTGCCCAAAGGGTTTATTATGCTCGAGGGACATGATGAGCATCATACTATTCGTACAGAGTTCTCATGAATAAATCTTACCATCGGGTAGGCGTTCGTTTCATGTCCCGTAGAATCCAGTCGGTAATCGCTCTGATCCAGCGGTCTTCTTCATGACGCGTGACCTCTCCGACCCACCTGATCTTCGAAACCTTGAAGGACGCGTCCCCGATTTTCGATCGACAACGGAGTGCGGAGCTCCGGATTCTCTCTCACTCGCATGTTGCGGGAAATAGCGCGCATCGCTCTCTCGATGGCGTTTTTAATGACGCTAACCGTATGTTCATTCTGCCTTTGTTGTCCCCTTCGGTAATATGGCACCAGAATTGATTAGGGGGGGGGGTGAATACGCTGGTTTAATTGTTGGCTATGTAGGCCGTCATAGAAAATGAATCTTCTTCTTAATCTTCTTCTTCCTAGCGTTAGTCCCGCGCCGTCGCAGGTCCGCTGTTTGTTAGACGTCGCCACTTGTTCCGATCCACTGCATCTTCTGCCGTGGCTTTCACTTCAGTGAGGTCCTTCTTGATGACGTCCCTCCATCTTTTCTTTGGGGCTCCTCGTGGTCGCTTGCCCTCTGCTTCGAATTCCAATGCCTTCCTTATTGGGTGGTCCTTCAGGCCTTCTCAGCACGTGCCCATACCATCGCAGTCGCTGCTCTCGTGCCTTCAGCTGGATCGGAGCCGTCTGTGTGACCGCCCTGACGTCCTCGTTTCTGACTCTGTCGAGTCGTGTCCAGCCGCAGGCCCATCTCAGCATCCTCATTTCAGCTGAGTGGAGCTGCCTTTCATGGTTCTTGCAGATGGCCCAAGTCGTGGCCTGTAGGCCAAGGATCCGCTCTCCCTCAGCGTTTTTTTTTTGCTCCTATTCCTTAACCTCCGTGCACCCTTTCTAGGCCCTTCTGTCACTTCCCACATGGCCATTCAGATCCCCAGCTATGGTGAGGTAGTCATCTTCCGGAACCGATCTTATGGCCTCGTCCAGGGTCAGGTAGAACTCATCCTTTTCCGCCTCGGAGCAACCGGATTGTGGTGCGTACACGGTCAGTACTGTCCAGTACCCCTCCTTCGTGTCCATTCTCACTGCTCACCTCCCATGATCCGGTCATTGATCCTGTTCACAGAGACGCAGTCCTTTGAGGGATTCTGCCACCGCTACGGGCCAGGTCATTCCATTTGGTGTCTCTTGTAGAAGAGTTTGACACCTTCTCCGACCTCGCGGGCCTTCACAACGCCTTCGGCGTTTTCTGAAGGGCATAGGACTTGGATATTTCTACGTCTCATGAGGTCAGCAATTTCACGAGACTTCCCGGTAAGCGATCCCACGTTCAGGGTCCCAATTCAAACTAGCTTCTTTGGCCGAGGTCGTTCACGCCTCGGTAGCCCTCGCATACTGACCACAGAACTCGGGCGAGGGTTCTGCGCGCCACTTCCGGGTGACGTCCTAGCTTTAACACTGATACTTTTGCGACTTGTCATGATTGTTGTGACGGGTTCCTCCATCAGCCGGCCTGTCAACCTGGGCCTGACGCTGGTATCGTCCCCATTTTTGCAATTTTTGCAAGGCAGGTTTGTGCCTCGGCAGGGATCGAACTCGTGGCTCAAGTGCGAACATGAGTTTGCCATTTCTTAACACTCGCTACCCCTGCTTCTTCGGGAATGAATGTACATTCAAAATGTTTCAGCGGTGAAGCAGCATATATTGCGATGTTTTAAATGCCTCTAAAGGGAGAACGATACCATCTATGCAAGGGTTCATTTGCATCACATCCAGCAGCATACATTCGACATCCAGGAGCTAAAGTGGGCGTGGCTGCTCCTTCAACTGTACGAGGTTTGGTGAGATATTGCCGGTCCGGGGCAATTGGTACCAGTACAAGACAGAATGACAGTTGTTTAACTGGAAATACCCCTTGAGAAACACAATCTGCACCATGTTGCAAATGAAGTATGCATCCACGCACACGCCCTATCGTTTGTGACTGTGCCTAGTCATGTCCCTTCTTTTTCTCTGATTGATGGCGCAGGTTTGAGGGCGAGCTTGTGGGAAACATGCACCACTGAGAATACAATAGAAAGCGAGTCTATCGAAATAGAAGTTCTGCGCTTCACGCAATCCAGAGAAGGAGACTGTTGCTTCATAGAAGGAGATAAAGAAGCAGTATCGCAAATTCTGCAGGAGCAGGTTTCCAGACTTCACCATATGTGCCAGCAATTTTATAGTCAATAGGCTAATGGACCCTATTAGCGAGACAGCGTATTCCGTCTTAGGCAACCATCACAAAGGGTCTCCGCCTTTGCGACAAATGACTATACAAAAATTTAAAGTGCAAAACATTCTCCAATAGATTACAGAAGAAATGAGAATGGAAAAATGACGTCATTTTGATCTGGCTAGGTGTACCTTTAACGTTTGCACGAAAGAAAGAACACAAGCATTAGCTTGGTTATATCCTTGGAAGGGATTCAAAAGACTCCTGGAGCAAAACTGCGGCTTCGATTTCCGCGGCAAATTTTTTTCACTACCATAGACTTTTTTCGGGACTGTGTAATAAATTTGAATGTGATGAGCGTGACAAGTGGGATCAACCAGATGGAAGAGGTTGACCATGGACAGGAAACTAAATTCTGAAAGACAAAAACCCGTAAACTTCTCAAGCTAACAGGCAGGTATACTGATGGCACAGTGCCAAGGCTGGTTTCCCTAACCACTTCAGAGGGATATTATTCGTTCGTAGTTAAAAAGACGTACTAGTTTGTAAAAAGACTAGCGGGAATGGATCGAACAAATAAATCGCCATCTGCTGACTGGATTCCAGATGAGTTATAATTATGCGCCGGTAAGTTGTGACGGGCTAAGACTCGATTCAATCGATTGCTTGTAATAAATACCTATTTAGAAAAATTGTAAGAAGGATCAAGATCTGTGCAGCCGAGGAAATGCTCAAAATCTTGAATATCAAAACATGGCACTAATTACCTTGAATGGAGCATTCGAAGGACCCTTGCGAAAGATGAGACTCACCGTATCTGCCTAAGTCAGAGGGGAGATGAAGCTGCAGGGAAGGTGATCCGAATTCTACTACCGTATTCTGTTGATAATGTAAACCCTAGTTCTACATGAGCATCCTTTAAATCCACGGTTACTAGACGCCAAAAGCATAGATACAGTAGCGTGCTCCTGTAACAAAGAGCATGAGACCGCATCAAAGCCTCCATTTCCCATCGGATCGGGGAAGACTTCTCTTTACAAGATCGCCCAGGCGATTAGAAAACGAAAACAAAACGAAGATCGGAATGAGCAGTCCCAAAAATCATTGCTGCGAGAATGAGTTCGTCCTGGAGATTTTGATCCTTCCACAGTAGCCACGAATATGCTTCACTCAAACATGCTACAGACTTCCTTTCAGTATCTTGAATGGAATTCATAGTGAAAGCGCCCCTACCAGCAAAAAAAACGAACTTTCTCTTCAATATCAAAAAAGTGCGGATATATCTACATTCACAAAGCGATACCTTAATATGAGAGTGAGAGTGACAGCACGTACCTCCTGTTGCTTCGTGCTCATCATTCGCACTGCTCTGTGAAACGGTTTTCTTTCGTTTGGGAAGAAATAGTGAGAGTTTCTGTCTCCCCAATGCTCCAGTCCCTCCTACTGAAGACGAAAAAGGAGCGACGGCAGGTACAGCTCCAGTAGTGGAATCACTGCTATGGATGCAGTCGGGGACGGTTGCACCTGCTGAAAGTCGCAGTTGTAGATCGAAAACATACGAGGCCACGAGAAGCCAGGAAAAGCCTATTCCATGGATTCAACTCTTTTGGCGGCAGAGGTTATGCCGATAAAGGGTACTGAACAATCAAGCGATTTAAAAATACAGTTAACTCAATCGCAGTTTTCTTATACATTTGAAAACCTCAATCGTGAAACAAAAAACAAATTGCTGTTCTTGACCTCGTCCTTTATCGAATGTTATCCACTGTTATTAGTTCCGGCAGAGTAGGACTTGCATTTGCATCAGTTATCCCAACAAGTGGTATCGGCAGGCCACGTTCTAACGCTGGGGAGAATTCTGCTTGAATATTAGCGCTACTGCTCCCAAATTTCTACTCCGGTACTACCCCTTCCCACAACCGAGCCATCATTTCACGAAACTTCCCAGAAACTAGCTGGTAGGCCGGGACAAGAGTATCGACCAATAGAAATAGTAGCTTTGCGGCACTTCAGGCTAGTACAGCGCGAATGATTTGAAAAATCAGCAAACAAAAAAAAATTCTCACGAAAGATGTGGCACCTTCTCTGCGGGCCACCAAGTAAGAACCCGCTTAGGACCCCAACGTACGACGAGCCGTGAGTGTAGTGGAGCGGCGTATATATGAGATGGGTGGGAAGGGACATGAATGATTGGGGGAAGTCTGACGGGTCTGCTAGGATATAAAACGACTGTACAGCAAATTAGTAAAAGTTCTACTGCTCGTAGTTCAGTACCACAACTGGCGACTCACTATGAGAATTTGCCAAGCAAGTTCACTTCGGCAAATCTTTGAAGTCATTAAATTAGCATAAAGAGAAGTGAGCTCTGAAGCTCTGAACTTCAATGACCAAAGAAACGCCCATGCAAGCAAGAGCAGCAAGAAAAAGTTCCGCAAGCAAAGCACAGTGGAAAGTGTTCCAGTACCTGCATCTCTTTGTTATCATTCCAAGCATCGAAAGAATCCAGTGAAAGTAAACCGTCAGCAGTTGGAGGAGCTGGAGGAGGATTGGAGGGTACAACACCTGATGAACAGCTTGAAGATGGCATGGAGCCACTAGGTTGCCTATGGACCTCATCATCAGATGTAACACAGTACTCCGCTGGCTCTTCGAATACAGCGGGTTCTAAATAAGATTTATCGTTGCCCGGACACAAAACTCAGGTTTAGTCGTCATACAAATTTTCCAATGTATCTGACTAAAAGTGCTGAGAAAATGAAGATGCCTACGCGGTCTCTCTGCTCCTGTGCCCTTGCTTTTAACAAACCGTGCCACCATCTCGTCAACACTCAGTTGCTGCAGCGCTTCTCGAAACTGACCCGTCACCTTCAAAGAAAGATATTTATTTCTCTTCTCACCCACACCAGAAGGTTACAGGAAGGATAAGACGAACTTGCTGAGCTGCACAGGTAGCCTCTTGTTGATGTCCGGCATACATAACCAAAAACTGTTGTAAAGCGGCGAAGTGCGATCTGTAAATAGCATGGATACGCTACTCAGAGCGCCTAATTAAGAAAAGAAATTCCAGAGGTCAAAGGTACCTGTCGTGGGCTTGGAACATTTTACAAGCACGCTCCATCTTCTCCTCGAAATCACTACGTACCGTCTCGTACTTATCAACATACGATCTATACTCTTCTCTGGATTTGAACATCTTAGACTCCATCTGAACAAACTGGATGAGTAGGTTTGATAAAAATATTAATCATATCATCATTTATCATATTTATCATATCTCTAATTAATTAAAGTAGTTCTCGGCGCAGATTCCGACGGGGGGGGGGAATTTTGCACTTTCGTTGCTTCACTAGTTCTGGTTTACAAGTCTCACTCTGGTGAAACCTGTGAACTCTTGTGAAGCTGGAGCAAGCTCGTCAAGCCATCATGGTAAAACCTGTCAACTCGAGAAGAGGCTGTCTAGATGGGTCGACACGTCGATGGGAAGTAGCAAAGTGCAAAATGCCCCCCCCCCTCCCCGCCCGTCGCCAAACAGCGTCCTAGTTCGCCTGTGCCATCGCCAAATGAAGCACGCAACGTAGCGATGCCGTGCTCGTTTTGGGATCTCAGCTGAAGGAAGAAATACCTAGGGAGGAGATACCATCGATTAAAAGGAAACATCGCACCACAAACGCTTGGGAAAAGAAACCTGCATATTTCGCGACAGGCTATTTAAACTAAAACGTTAATTTCAGGCTGCTCGAATGCTAAGGATTTGCAGTAACCGTCCTGTATACGAATAACATGCGGCATACGCCTCAGATTCCTGGATTCCGTGCAGACAAGATGAGCATGCGTTCAGCGTTATAGCGCGCTGTGGAGAAGTCGGCGCTCGGAGTTTCCCTTTACAGCAACTGGAAAGGGGAATCTGAAGTTGCGACTACCGTAAACTGTGGAATCAGGTCGAGTCGCATCCGCCATGACATAAAAAAGCAAGTAGAGCGGTAAGGTTAGGCGACTCTGAAAACCGTTGGACCAAGGCGTTTACTTACTGAGCCTCAGACAAGATACAGCATCGTGAACTGTGATATGGCGTGTCGGTACGATACGGTACGGTAAACACTTTTCCCCGAGAGATTCTAAAAAAAGTCGCACTTCTCTCCACCCCCCCCCCCAAATAGCAGTCGACAGAAGAGGGCACGAGCGGCTTTCTCAGGTTATTACGAGAGCTCTGCAACGAACGGCTTCGTGTTCTCCGAGTTAAGAAAATTTAATGGACTACTCTGAATCGGAAAGGACGTATAAAGCCGTTACTGGAGCCCGCTCGAGGGGGTCAGTGATCAAGGCGGAGACACGTAAAGGCCATCCTGTTCACTCCTTGCACATATTTATTCTCCAAACGACGGAACCTTCTACCTTTTCGGGGTACATCGGACGGTATAAGGTTTGGCTGCAAAGAAGAACCCGATCGCAGCATTCATATTTCGCAAACGTGAAGATTTGCTGATTGGGAAGAAAGGTTGACAATGCGCGCTGTGCGCGGCGGCCCTTGACTGTGGAGAATGGCAAACCAGTGGACTTAGGTTGAGTTTTGACGTCCACAGACACCCGAACTCGCCACGTCTCAAACTGCGGACATTCATATCGTCGTGTTTGGTATGCGGATAAACATGCACATTTGCTGCTTCAAGCCGTGCCTATTTTACGGGTGCCTGCCTCATCGAGATACGAGGACTAAGACCTTTCTCCCTTAGTGCGGAGTTACGAAAGAACTGTGGATAGCGGCGCGGTGAAACGGGAGAGATCAACAGTTTTACCAGGGTGATACGCTCCTTCCTCCGACGACTTAAAGCACCCCCGCCGAACTAAGATGCCCTTGTTGCACATATCAACATTACCGTCGGTGCGGAAAGCACTGTCATCCAATCAATCGTTCTTGAAACAGTGCAACACGGAGCTGAACTCATTAAAACTCTGAGTGGCCTATTTGCTACTCCACGAATACAATGCGCCATATTTATGTGACAATCAATAAACGTAACATAACGCAAATGTGGCACGGTCATTGATTGCCACATTAATGCGTTGAGCTCTTGCGTTCGAAACGTGCAGCTTGGCAAAGCAGTGAACCATTCCTCAACTTTGCGGAATGGGACTTAAATTCCAGCTCAAACTCCCTAGACTGCCGGGCAATATGCAAATACAGGTTATAAGGTTTTCCCATTAGTACTGTCGTACATATATAGTGCAGCGATGCACACTACTTTGGAAAAATACAACCAAAATGGGGTGCAACAATTTAACAACCTTTGTAATCTCCTTGGGGTTGACGTTCGCTTCCTTCTTCAGCTTCTCCAGTTCGGCACATCGGGCATAATAAGTTTCTTTGGACTGCAAACGAGGTTAAAATGAACATTTTCTACGAATAGAAGTCTAGACAAATGGAAATGCTCATAACTGAGACTGGCACTATTGTAAGAAGTGTCAAAATAAAAACCTTCTGTAGGCAAGTAGTTGTAGTCTGCATAAGATTGACAGCGTCCAGAATGTCCTGCTGCTTTGCTTCTTTTCTAGCTTTTACGAGATCCTCTTTGTACTTGGCAACTTCCTTGGCCAAATCCTTTGATACGTAGCGTTACTAATTTATCACTGATGCTATTGAGAAACATCCATCACGAAAATATTACCTGGAGATTTTTCACCAACATGACGTGAATCTCGGCGAGTAATTCTAGGGTCCCTTTTGTGAGGGTCCACCCAGAATCGAGGCTTGATCCATTTGACACAAAGGCTGATACCTCAAAAACAGGTGATAAGAGATAAGAACAATGAAGTGAACGCGATGGCGGACGCTGGTGAACTACAGTTTTGAGATTTTGTTTTGCTCAGATTACTGCTCACAACCGAGATTATTGCTCATTAACGTCTAACGCTATATTCACGATTGCGAATGGAGTGCAGAGCGCTAGACAATATGGGAGACGGGCAAGAAATCGTGAATTGCCGCTTCATCGCGCGCGGCAGTGAGGCTTGACGTCTCTTCGGTTTGCACTACCCTTTCGATTGGAGCATCGGATTTCGTGTAGACAAGGACATGGCAGACATTTGTGTCTATTTTTGGTCATACATTGTCTATTCTCGACCAATACCACCTAAAATCGTCGTCATTAGCTGGTACGACGTCGCACGCGACGCCCACTGGCGCGGCGAATTACGATTCTCTTGTCACATATCCAGACAATATAGTAGTCTCAGTAAAACACTTCACGCGTAGGGATATTCCACGACGTAGAAATGACGTGTCATGACACGACAGAGAAGGACCACGCTTTACCACATGCAATCTCGTTCGCTAGAATGGTGGGTAGTGTCAGAGGGTTGGGTTTGGTAGGGCGTGAGTCTGCTCCCAATCAGTTACTGAAGGTGCAAGCGCCAAAGGAGAAACAGAATAAGTAGGACCTAATGTCATACGCTCTCACACTTGCCCCCTTCGACAACTGGCGCAAATTGGCTTCGCCGCGCTAGCTCCCCCCCCCCCTGAGTGTCTCAGGGCACTTGTCAACCAGGAAGCCTCTCTTCTCTTTCCTTTTTCTTCCTCCTTCCTTCTTTTCCTTCCTTCCTTCTTTGATC
>MU916117.1:886-15053 GCA_036418165.1 Cooperia oncophora
ACCCCCCCCTCCTGGCGGCCAAATACGACCCCCTGTTGGGGATTCCCCAGCCAACGATGTGCCCTGCAGACAGAGCAAGGCCTAGGATTCTGCACTACTGAGCACACGCTTCTATTTGCAGCAGGGGTGTGGTCAGCGCCATAACGCCCGTACAATACAGAGATCTGTAGATATAGATACAATTTGTAATCAGGCCTTTTTAATCGTTCTCATAGTAAAAAGAGCTATTATACGCATGAATTGCCACATTGTTCAGGTTTTTCTCTTCTCCTCGAATTTCCCTGAGTTTCCTGTTTCAGGCGAACTACATATCGACGTCGACATTATATAGTAGGATAGCGGGAGAAATCATTTCTAGTGCTATCAGAGAAGAGATGGCTAAAGGAAACGTTTGCAGAGTGAGCTTTCAATACTTGGCAGTATAGTGCTAAGAGATGTATTGAGGCCCCTTATCCTTTCTTATCAATTGATATGACTATTGACTATCACCCGTCATCAATGTCCATATCACTAAAACTCTACAATTTGGTAGTGTAAAGGCTCCAGCACTTTGACTGAAGAGCAACGGCAACGTTCCTTATCAGCTCCTATCAGCTGTTATCGCCTCCTGTCATCTGCCGTCGATGTCCCCAGCTCTCACTCTAAACCATTTCCTGAAATCAACGCCTAGCTGGTGCTGTGTGCCGCGTTATAAGTATGGTAACCTTACCATTCTAAGTCCCATTATCGAATCTTATCAGCTGCTAGCCCTTCTTGTCATCCACTAATGACAATCATGTCCCACACCCTATTGATTCATACTTGAACCAAAAACGTCCACTGCTGCTGTTGACCGCGCTATTGACTCGGTGCCCTCCATCTTCTGACGCCGCTTTTTCAGGCTTATCAGGCGGGATAGGCATCACCTGCCACACACCAATAATGTTCCTGTCCCACACCCTATATCATACCTTGGAACCAACGTCCCACTGTTGCTGTGGTCCGCACTATGAACTCGGTGACCCTCCCCTTCTGACGCCTCTTATCAGATCTTATCAGCTGATATCACTCCTGTCACCCATCGATAATGTTCCCGTCACAGCTCTAAGGGGGGCCAAAAAAAAAGTCACTTTGCCTCATTGACTTTCGAGGCGCTATAAGTTACACTTTATCAAATTCTGATCGGACATTTTTACTACCATATCGAGAAGAGCATATTAAGTACTATCACGACACTCCGCCACAGCCTTCTGGACGAACGCCATCGAGAGATTCTGGCACGCGACCGCGATGGGTACCTGAGATCAGCGGGGTAGTAGGCGATTTCTTTCCGCCCCGTAAGCACCCTATTTACTCTGCCCGAGGCCAGCTAATTGAGGCGGGTCTATGGTCAGCTCGTTACCTGTTTTTAGATAATCCACCTTCTTTCAGGTACTCAACGGCGGGTTCCATTCGAAGTGGGCGGAAGTTTTTCCAAAACCCTTCGATTCCATGTGGTGGCACCCAAACCTGTAGCAGCACAAGGTCTCCAAGAAGGTACGGGCGACCACATGTAGGGAGGATATTCTTCTCGAGTTACTTGATGTAACCGCCAGCGCTCACCTTCAGTCGGGTCTACAAAGAAAATATCGGTCTTCCCATTCCAGGTACCCCGGTCCATACCATCAACTCGCGCCTCGGCGACTACGGTGAAGATGATGTCCTAGACCGTAGCGAAGTTGACGAAGCTGCTCGATGTGGGAGGTCTTGCAGATCAAGAGTACTGACCTCCAGGTAGCTATCTGTGGGGATGACTTCATTCAAGAAGTTTCGCAGCTGTTTGGAGGCGACGTGAATTCCAAAGGTGTTCTCCAGTCAGGCTGCGACTGGAGATGACTTCATATTTTGGCGTACATGAGGCGATTGGCGGCAGCCTGCTCCAGCTTATAGAGGAAGATCTTGGGTATCTTCCACTCTGGTACTCATATCCACTTCCCCTGTCTGGGCTGCGAAAACTTCGTTGATATGTGGCTCGGCCGAAATGACTTTTTTTGCCCCCCCCCTGTACCCCCCATGTATATTACTGCTTGGAATTGCAACTTCCTAGCAGCTGTGGGACCGGCGCGTGACAGACAGACAGACGCACATACAAACCACACGCACGGACAGACATACTTAGCGGATTATATATAGCAGGATATTTTGTGGTGCAGCAATGCGGCTAAAAAGATGAGAGCTGGAAGGCAATGTTGTGCAGGCTGTTCAGACGCTAAATGTAGAATTATTTCCTCCGGAAGGTGCCCTAATTACCACATTATTTGGCTCCATATTATGGTAATCTAATAGGGAGTTTTCGCTTTTGCTGAAGCGTGTGTAAAGGAAACATATTAGGATTGCGATCCATTGCAGTGAGACTGAAGAACCGGTTTGCGAAAATGAGGAGAAAAAGACGCGAGAAAGTAGAAACCAGATATTGTTGCTCTCACTGTAATGAGACCACTTTCCCCAGAAAAACGCCGTGGCTAGGGAGGATGAATAAAAATACTGGTCGTGCTCGTTGATACTCGCGAAAAAAAATAGAGGAAACCGTCGAAAGCGTCTCAAATACGGTCTTGTTCGCTGCGGATGCTCAGGCTGCTAGTGGGAGTTGAAGCGGGGGAGGCTTGAATTGGCAGTTACCAACCTCACAATTGTCGGTCGCTTGCCAGCTTCTACGATTGGTGGACAATGGCTTGGCGGGGCGCTGGACTCAGCTTTCCCCCTGACCACGGAAGTCCGCCAACTTACCATGGAACTTTGAATGGAGACCTGGGTAGATCGATAGTCTATAAGGTTATTTACAAATATAGATAGCAAAACTGCAACCTGCATTTCACAAGCAACTTATGAGCAGGTAAAGTTTGTAATGGTGCAGTAGGGTGGAGGCTTGGTGGTGAGCTGTGAAGCATAAGCGAGGAATCGCATACGTCGAATCGAGTCGTCGAAACGTCGAACCTTACCACTGAACCACCACGACTCGATTCGACGCATGCGATTGCTCACTTATACTATAGGTCGACCCACCAACCTCACCCTACTGCACCATTACAAACTTTACCTGCCTCATAAATGCAGGTTGCACTTTACTATCTGTAATTGTAAACAACCCTATAGACTCTATCGATCTATCCACGTATCCATTAAAAGTTCCATGGTAAGTTGGCGGACTTCCCTGGTGAGACGCTTCAGCATACACAGCGGACAAGACTGTACCTTCCTCCTTGTTCCAAGCGACATCGAGGATTTGTTGGGAGTGCAGGCAAGAAACCAGAAAGCAGGAGCGAGGAAGGGAAGCAAACGAGCGAAATGGCAAGTGAGGACATTAATGCGAACGGAGTCTCTAGCCTTAAAAACAATTCCCGCGATCAAGTGTTTCGGGTAATGTGGCTTCAGTCACCAAGCGATGCCCATTTGTAACCCCCCAGTGGAAAAATCGAAAAAAATCACAAAAAAATCGAAAATCGAAACACCCTTGAACACAGACCTCCCTTTAGCAGTGGGGGCGGGGCCTGGACGAGTGTGCCGGACGTGGCTGCCAGAAATCGATGCGGCAGCCGCAATTGCGTCCCGACTTTTAAAGTGATATTTTGAACTATTGCGAAATAGTTGCTACAGTGTGCCAGGGATCACATGGTGTCCCAATGCACCATGGGACCACGCTATTTCGCAAGGGCGTGGTCCTGGGTCAGATGGCATGTGATCCCTGGTAGCCTGGGATGGTCATTCCAGGCTATTGCGTTGACCGTGAGCGGTGTGTTCTCGCTCCGCGTCTGTTTTGCATCGGATATTCCCTCAACAACTTATTTCGTCAGAAATGCCTACCAACAGAGATATTCCTATTCAAGAAGAGGAAATGGAGCAGCCACTACCCTATCAACCGCCGGAACAACAAATATTCGAGGAAGAACTATTGGAGCCGGTTATTCGTCTGGACCCGAGAGATATACAATCAATAATTCAAGCAGTTAAATCGGAAACACCGACAACGTCTAAAGCACCGACGACGCACACTTTCAAGCGAGAAGGATTCGGACGACAGTATGAGTTTAATAATACCATCATTAGCAAGTTATCATCGCTGCAGAATGTCCAAGAATGTAGTACTGTCATCAGTGATGTGATCCAGGACCTAGCTGTGAGAAATGAAACACTCATAATCGCGGACTCCCACCCGCAAGTATTCCAATTTCTGGATAGCAAGATTAAGTCGGATTCCCTCAAGTCTATGGACCCCCGACTTAGTGAGTTTATGGAGTCTATCAGGAAGAAGGAGCAAGAGGGCAGCAGGAAACGAAAGTCATCATCACCGCAGCCCTTTCGTGGCAAGGAAGCAGCATGGCGCCCTGCTTCCTTCGCCCGTCGCCCGCCAACCTCATACTGGAGCAAGCCATATACGGATCGCAGGCCCTATTCATACGCAGGACGTGACATCCCTCCCACGCGCGCGACAAGGGAGTTCCGTAATTTCTACAAAGAGGAGGAAAATAGAAGAAAGTCGTCCTGCAACCGTTGCGGAAGAGAAGGCCACTGGGCCAAAGAGTGCCCGCAAAATCACTAGTGAGTTTTTAGCTGGTTCGATTCATTGTTTCCATACGGAATGGTTGGCTCTCGAGCCCTCAAAGCTGGTCTCGACCACAGTGCTTAACGGGTACTCGTTGCCCTTATATTCAATCCCGTCGAAACCAGCGAATTCGGGCAACAGAAAGTCAGCTCTCATGCACAAGACTTTCGTGAATAAAGAAATTTCAGAGCTTCTCTCGACTGGAGCTATTCAAGAAGTTTCCATCGGTGCCCACAACTCTCTTCATGTTCACCCTCTATCAGTAGCCAAAGGTAAAAAGCTTAGATTGGTATTAGACTTATCTCATTTGAATAAGTTCTTACATGTGCCAAAAATCAAGCTGGATGATATCAGTAGCATTATTAATGCTTTGCCTGAGGGAGGCTTTATGGCTACTTTTGATCTCAAAGCCGGATATCATCATGTGCGGATTGCACAAAACCACACAGACCTGTTAGGATTTCACTGGGAGGATAAATATTACAAGTTTTTATGCCTACCTTTTCGGATTGTCTTCCGCACCCTACATCTTCACCCCCCCCCTCACTTAAATTTGCCTCCCGCAGATTTCATCCAAAGTATGGAGAGCCCAGGGTAGGGGAATCGCTATTTACATTGATGATGGTTCCGACCTCAAGAGGGCAGGTTGGTTCTTCGCCGAAGACAAGTGTAAATGGGACCCTTCGCAATCGTGCACATGGTTAGGTTTTAATATTGATTTATCTGCTATGTCCATATCAGTAGCGCCAGAGAGGTTGGCCAAGGCAGTGCACCGACTCGATGTGATGCGCTCGCTCCTCAAGCCTTCACTGTATGAAAGATTACGTTGGGCCGGAACACTGTCTTCATTGCACACTGTCCTGAACATAGTAGATAAACGCAATACGAGGGCAGTCTCTCGTGAGATAGCGGCAGCGCAAGCTCAAGGATTGGCCGCTGTCCAAGGCATGGCCTCATACAAGCGAAGAGCACCTCGAGCTACACTACTGGACTACTAGGTTACGACAAGGCCCCCAAGTATCCCTGATACCTCAGGTTAAGGACAGTACCGTATCTCATATAATAGATGTCGATGCGTCAGATCACTCAGTAGGAGCTATTCTGCGTGACAGCAACGGTATAACATTGGCGCACACATTTAGAGAACTTCCGCATTTATCTCCTAGGGGAATCCAGCACAGCTAGAGAGCTTTTTGCCATACATTTTGCTTTGGACACTTACAAAGATTCTTATCGATCGTGTGTTGATCAACACTGGACAGCCAAAGTTCGGTGACCATATACAATAAGGGGAGTTTAGGGTTACACAGCTGGCACAAAACATCTGGGGATTTAGAAAGACAACACGGGTTCCAATTGTTAGTTAGATGGATTCCCAGATCAGATAATGAGGAGGCAGACTTTGCTAGCCGCCAGATAGATTATGATGACTGGAGAATAGCAGACCGTATTTTCACGGCCGTCACTTCAAAATGGGGAGAGCCCCAATATGATATGTTCGCCAACGATAGAAATACACGATGTGATATATTCTTTTCCAGATTTCACTGTCCAGGATCCTCAGGGATTGACGCCTTCGCTCATTCTGAACCGTGGAAAAATGGATTTCTATGGTTAGTTCCACCAATCAATATGATTTCAAAAACGCTCAAATGGGCCAAAATGCATGGATCTAAAGGCATTTTGGGGTGCCCGCTTTGGGAATCACAGCCTTTTTACCCAATTATCAAATATAGTGACACCCAGTGGGCGAATTTCGTTTAGACAGTGTATGCTTTCCCTGTGGGTACAAAACTGTTCAAAAATCCTCAATTTCCGGGTGCCTTCGGGTCCGAATTTTCGTTATCGCCTTTCGTGTTTCTGTTAATCGATTTCGCGCACTGGGCGCCTATTCCGGCACGTTAAGGCTGGTCCCCCGGCTTTGCAGTTCCAACCCTGTTGGTGTTTGAAACAATAGTTCAAATGGCAGAGCGTATCTGGTGAGGTATAAGTGATATTTTGAACTATTGCGAAATAGTTACTGTACAGTGTGCCAGGGATCACATGGTGTCCCAATGCACCATGGGACCACGCTATTTCGCAAGGGCGCGGCGTTGGTCCTGGTCAGAGGGGGGGGGTGGCAGGTGTGATCCCTGGATAGCCTGGGATGCGTCATTCCCAGGCTATTGCCGATTGACCGTGAGCGGTGTGCTCACTCCGCCGCCCCTTGTTTCGCAAAATCCAATTTCTCTTTGTCAGGTCCCGTTCGTTCAACGAAGCGCGCGTCTCTGGGGTGCAGGCACCCCCCCCGCCCAGAAACAACGGGAATGTCTCATATCAGCGAATAGCCCATAATAATGCGGGATCAATCATGGACGAGCTCCTTCTACGATCAAAGCGTCACACTTCTGAAGTGGAGAGATTCACAAACTGCTGGAATAAAACAGCCCTTACATGCGCAGGCATCTCGCTCTATGCCTTCAGCAGGAATCTTTTCCTGGCGAAATGCTCGGCGGAAGGCAGGCTAAGTTCCATGCCGACCGTCGTAGCAGCGCTCAACTACTTCTGTGGCCCGCTCACAGGTGTAGACAAAGAAATCCAGGACTCCCTTCTTCAGGCGGTTAAGCGCCAGTCACCCCCGCGTCAGCATCGTACTAAGATTCAGCCCAGTCACATGGCCACGGTTATTAAGCGTAGGTATCTCTTCCAAGGACCCCAAAGTTACTCAAGCCGCTGCTCTAGCTCTCATTTCAATTTCAAACGCGGCTACTCAGGATCAGCGAGGCCCAAAATTTGCGCAGATCCCAGGTTAAGCCCAATGGCAACGGGGAATGGGTTGTGCATATAAGCAGATCCAAGACGGACCAGTGCTCTAAAGGCGCTGGGCCGTGGGAGTCCTCTTCTTCGCTTAATGAATGAGGAGCGCTCTTGGAATAAATACACTGCTTCCTTGGGTGGGGCGTCTTTTCTCTTTCAGTCCGGCTCCACGGGATTGCCTTTGGCCATCTCAACCTTGCGGGACAGGCTCATGCTCCTCATTAGTAAAGCCAATCTTAAACATGCTAATATAACATCTCACTCTTTCAGAGGGGGGGGGGGCTGCCACACAAGCGCTCAGTATGGGAAAGCATCATTCAAATTGAAATTTGTTAATGCAAGCTGGGCGCTGGAGGACGCTGGGAGGGTTCCCAGAATTACATAGCACCCAAACCTCTCCCATCTTCTCTTCCTCCCTCTATTTAACTAGTATGATCACTATGTATGTTCCTAGTTCCTTCCTACCGCTGTTCATTATGCTCTAACACTATAACTAGGACACCTCGTATGTTGTTAACATCATATTTGTCATTTACGCAGGCTGCTCATCTAGCATCACCTTTCTGCCCATCCTCTCATTGCCAACTTAATAAACCACCTTATATATGCTATTCGTACATTGCTCCATATCGTTATGTGAAAGCATTTAGACATTGGTGCACACATCCTAATGTGGATCTCATTATTGACACCATCATGTACCAATGGTTCATAATATTATACGTTGTAATACTGTACATAATCAAGTACCACCATTTGTAGGATTCTCTGCAATGTTCTCAGCTATGTAGCATTAACTTCCTCTCGTGAACATGGCCAAACTGTCATAATAGTTTGCTACAATATGACTAATTTCCTAATTGAGTGTTAAAACATGAAAAGCTGGAGCATAATCTATTCATATGTATCTGACTATGTATATACCGCTTCGCATATACGGAACACGCGCAATAACCTATACCAGACCTAACTCCTGTTTGCGTGTTTGAACAATGTTCAAATGGTATTTTATTACAGAGAGTATCGGAGCGTATAAAGATAGTGATTACTTTTAAGGCGGACGGAAGCAGCTCGGGGACCCGGACGCCTCGTCACCTTCCGTGTCAGCGTGCATTATCATAGGGCCTTGTTGGAAATCGCCTATAATCTTTGCCTTATTACGCGCGCCATATTGAGGGATGAAAGTGGTAACATCTTCGTCAAGGCGTAGAGGGTTCCAAAAAGCACGAAGTCATTTTGAGGACCACTTGATCGCAGAGAATGTCTTTAAGAAGTGGTCTTTTGAGTTACACTGCATTCTAACACCCTTACTTTACAACGTTCCACGTAAAGTGAGTAAAAGGTTGCCCATTACGGCCACATAGTTTACATCGGCAAGACTGATTCGTGTGGGTTGTAGTAGAGAATGTCTTTTAGAGGCCACGTTCATACTTTGCGGCAGGGTCCACCACGGTCCACCAGAGTACAACAGCATGTGCGCGGGTACTTTTGAACTTGAGCAAGACTTCACGGGTACTTTTGAACTTGAGCAAGACCGATCACGAAAAGCTGATGGACGCTGTCATTCGCAGATCGATAAAATACTTTCCTGTTCCTTCTGACTGTGGACGCTGCCGCGAAGTATGAACGTAATCGGAACGAGTAAGAATGACATTTGAGCATGGCACAGGGAGGATTACCCGTGGGATATTTAACTTTCAGACAGCTGCCATCTTTTTCTATGCTGGACAAAACATGATAAGAAATGTTCCAAAGCGCGAATCTCTCACGAAAACCTTGGCCGCTACGTTCAATTCAGGTGTGCGGCCACGCCCACCGCATCCCAGGGATTTTGAGTGATCACGTAGTCCCACACGAAACGCTGTGAGTTTCTTACATCTCATTCTACCCCGGGAAGAGAACTGAAAGCCAGAGGCAGCTGTGTGCCAGTGTGTAGGCCAGGAAGGTTCGATGAGCCGAATATACAGTCCTCATCATTACGGACTGTCGGGGCGGCACAGCCGCGCTGCACTGTGACGCGACAGCGGCTGCGGCTCGGTGACGGTGAATCAGCTGATTTCGATGGAATTCGGCTGCAAATTCCCACTTTTTCAGCTCTTCAAGCTTTCTAAAGTGGAAGTGTTCATTGCCCAACATTTTGCACTTGACTGGCTCTGATCTCCTTGTTTCAGGTCGATTATCATACTCTGTTTCTGTAGTTGTGCTTATTTCCGGCATCTATCTACAAATGACGACATTCTCAAGATTCATCAAAGGTCAGAACAATAAAATTGGTGCAAAAATAACTCTTATCCCCAGTTTCGAAGCTTGAAGAGCATGAAAAAGTGAAACCGCAGCCGAACCATGGGCATACAGTGATTCGCGTCAACCCGTCGAGGACGTAACCGCTTCGCATCATTGCAGGCGCGCCTGGGCCGAGCCCACCGACAGTCCGTAAGAATTGAGGGACTATAAAGCGCGAACGCTAAGAAAAAAACTCTATCTCTCGCACAATAATGGATGCTATGTGCGCTTATGTTAGGAAGGTGCAGCCACTAGCCTTGAAATCACGAAGCCCGCCGGTTGCTGGGAGTACACTGCTTCTGTGCACCAACCCTTCTAACCGTCGACAGCCACATGTCCTCTCTCTGTTAGAAGCATTGTCCTATTAAGATGGCGGTGAAAATGTGAGAATGTAATGATACGAAAATGTGCGAAAAGGCTAATGTGGGCAGAGGAGCGTCATATGTTGATGATAGTTATCAGCATAATGAGGTTCTGTCTACGCTGTCCTTGATTGATCAATGACGTGATTCACCGCCGTTCCTGTTTACCTAGGCGAGTTGGTAATAATAATCTTTTTTTATCTCGAAATGAGCGAAGATGTATTGAAAGGCAGCTGGCACGATAAATTTTAAAGACGTGTAGGACTAATAAGCCTTGCAAGACTGGATTCGGCGCCCAAGCGCTGCGTGGCGTCTCCCCTCCAAGGAAGGTACTCTTATAGCGCTCTACCGTGCAACATACGACCCGACGCCCACTGCGCCCGCCCGCCCGTCCACAAATGGGCGACCGTACCTGATGCTCGTATTGCTTCATTTGCGAAGTAAAATATGAAGCGATTGACATGAAGTGGCCGCGGTGCTGCGATGTATGAGCAACACATATCTACCGTAGCAGTTACGGGCACGATGCCTACGGGAAACTCGTCCGAAACTGCTTTCTGTGTCATGTGTAGCAAGGACTTTTTTTGCACTTTTTTGACCGTTTCACTTCGTTTTTTATTTCGCCCTTTTCCCCATTAGCACGCTAGCATTTCAGACCGAATAGCAAATCGTCATGCCGTATGCCTTTAAGTCAAAACAGACATCGTTATGGTAAGTTGTAGATGATATTTACGTAACTTTGCATGTATTAGCAGACTTACCCATGAGAACATTGCAAGGGAAACCGGCAAAGTGCTAAGATAAGGTTCGGTTCATTTCCAACATGCGATGAATAGAGACGTGGAGACGCCCGCCTTGAGATGGAAGACCAAACAACCGCGGGCGGTAGAGCATACAGTCGCACTAGCAAGGAGGGTGGATTTTTTTGTACCAGTTCCACCCTCACGAAAACCCTGTTCCCATCACAAATTTCCAAAAATGCTATAGAGATTCCATTACAAAGTTCCAAATGCCTGTCTCAGATGGAATTTAACTTGCTCACGTTGATGAGAAGCCGTCTTCCTTTTTCCGTGGTGTTGGCGATGAGAAGCCGATGGCGTGAACTCAGCGGTTCGCAACCGACGCGGCGCTTCTGATGCAGTCAAGCTCGCTGTAGCACTTGTTGAGCGTGATCTCTCACTTTACTAGAGCGTTGAAGTTCATGGACGCAATCCACTCAACGCCCCACATTCTTCAGTTTTTCCTGCTGTATACGTAATAGAGTATTCTGTGGATTTCATTCCACATTTTTCAACGCGTTTCAAGGGTGAGCTCCATTTTGTTGTCCCCTCTACGGCTACGTTGAACAGTTGTACCTTCACGTCGGTAACTTATAACGATGGTTTTACTGTTTTTCCGTTGACAGCAACGTCATTTGCAGCATGAAGATCGATCCCCCTCAAACGTCAAGAGTTTGACGAGGACCTCCTTCTGAAAAAAACACGCTCGCTTGCACTGTCGATGCATCACTGATATGGCGTCTGCTTCGACTATCATGCCAAATCCGGTTTAGCACTAGCACTGAACTGATGGTGAGTGAGATTTCACTGCAAAAGTACCACCGCGCAAAACTAGCGTCTACTTGTGGTTGCGGTATGTATGCGGACAGATCTACAAGGTATTAAATTTGATGTGACTGTTATGATTACTTCTCTTCAAAGTTGCATGAGAACTTGAAACAGCTCAGTAGTCAGAGTGACTGGTCAAAAAATATTAGGTAATTTTTTCAGCTTTGACTCCACACGAGATTGGCAATAGGTAGGCGCAGCTAACGTTTCTACGATATCGTCTTCTTTGGAGCTAGGACACGGAAATCGAGCCATACGATTACCCGATCAAATGCCAGACCCCCTACAAGTTCTTCGTGAACATTCTAATTCATTGCATAATTAATAAGGAATGTAAGCACTGTACCTCACAGGAACGCGAGATCTCGGTGACCGACAGTAAAGGAAGACTTCGGGCTAATTACGTTCAGGGTTTTGATTGGAATGCTAACGTTATATAGTGGGTTACTTGCCGCAGACCGACAGACATTCTTCCCTGCGGTTGATTTTTAGACGCCTGACCTGGACTCGAATCCAAAATGCCTCCAGGGTTTTGAGCGCAGATGTTCGACGTGCGCCAAGACCTTGATGGTGACCTCAAATTCATCTCCATTGTGAGTTTCGACCCCATGACAACCAGTAGCAGTCGATGAATTTCCTTCTGTTACGATGCTGACGCTCATCGAGAATTGCACCTGATAAACAGAGCATTGTTGAAAAAAAATTTGAATAATTCATATAAAAGGTGTGTGGCTCCGAATAACATGTCTAAGCGTTGTTCATAACCCCCACCCCGAACTCTCCTTGATTGTATAGTGAACACTACAAAAGGCCATTCAAGTGATTGTAAGCAGCAAAAAAATCCGGTGCTTACTGATTTTGGGGTGTTTGTTGTATGATCGCTGGCATTCTAATCACCAATATATTTCGTGTTCAGGAAAAAATGTTCATCGATGTGCGTCAACGAGTTTATCAGGCTGAACAAAGCTTTCGTCTGTCGGCAAAACGGTCTCCACTAGATAAGACGCTGTATGATTATAGCTGATACGTCGACAAACGAAAATGGTCAACTGATCAGCGAACAAGGCAAATACCGGAATGGTTGGCTCTACTCTGCGCTCTAAGAAGTGCAGCGATGAAGTGCACGATTTTTAAAGTTTTCCTGGTGAAACAGGCCTTGAGGAGAAAAAGCAGCTATTACTTCTTTAAGAACGTTTTCGATTTATCGGCTGAAAATGCTCAAGCCTAACAACCACTGGTGACATAGAGATGCAAAAATGGTTATTGGGGTTTTTATATGGTGCCGGATGTAACACAAACGGCACCAGAAGTCCTGATAGGGAGATGAGAATGCCTCGTTCTCTGACACATGGTCGGGACTTCATACTGTAGCCCCTGTCTCCTCCTCTTCTTTTAGCAGACAGTAGCTGCTTCCCAAAGGGCCAAGATGATGATAGGCGAGCAAAATTCATAATGGTACTGTCTTCTGTCCTTTTCGGGCAGTTGAAGACAAATCGATTTGATTACGATCGTGCAGTGTCGTCCGAGCATGTCGATGCTTCATACAGAAGAGAGATAGCATGTTATCTTGTGCTCGGCAATCATAACCTTGATATAGACGCTGTTCGAGTCGCATAGCCACCTGACACACCCTCATCAACCATCTTCATCTTTCTCTTTGAATTTGATTATTCTGTAGATAACTTTTGCCGTACTTGATGTTCACGATGAAGTGAGTTGGGCAGGGCAGAGATGTGTTCTTTCTCTCTTCCTTACCCTCCCTCTACTTCTTCCATCATCAAAAGGTGAGACGTCGTGGCATCCTTAAAGAGACCACCGAGGGATTCGGGAATGAGAGCTCCCCCATCAGTGGAACTCACCGCTCGTGACTACGACGCTTAATTCGTGCGCGGTAGGCACAGGACCAACTCCTTGCTAACCCTTTCCTGAGGAAAAATGTTCCCAATCCTTCAAAACTGTGAAGTGTCAGATGTTTGTGACGAGTTAAACCGGGGATTCCACACACCGCGCTTTCTTTTCATGCTTCCTAATACCTTTTATAAACAAAACTACTCATCCTACTTTGGCAGCACCATTCACCTCAAAAGATGCAGCAAAGTTCCCTCCGAATTGAAACTTGATTCGAAAATTTGAAAGATAGAACTCTGAAATTTTAGGCGCTCCCAAAAAAAGCAGCAGGTATAGGTTGGCCGTGCACTCACTAACTTGCTTTAGCGGTAGGCACAAGCAAAGCTGTTCCTTAGAAGAAAAAATATTGCAAAAGGATTCGTGCTTTCCAACTTTGAAAACTCGATACGTGTTTTCCAACTTTGAAAACTCCCTTCGGATCCTCAATAAGGCTTCGGATGATAAATGACTTTTTCTTCGCGGATGATTTTAATAAATTCAATTTTGAAATACCCCAACAAATCCAATTACAAATTTTCTTTGTTCGCTTATCATAAGATTACTTCTCGTTCTATTCTTCAGAGATGGAAGACGGTCAGAGCTCTCCGAATGTAAAGAGCGAGCTTCTCAGGTGAGCTCTCCCCGCTCACTTTACATCTGGCTGGTCCGATGGC
>MU916118.1:3554-15050 GCA_036418165.1 Cooperia oncophora
TGGTACGCCTCTTACAAGGGAACCCCAACAGGTCGATCCGGCCATTTACAATGAGATGTATACGTATGGACGTGTCTTGAGCCGCTGAATCCGAATCTGCCCTCCGATTTTGCGGAACGATTCTCTGAAGGGAGTTACGGACCATTTAATCTTTGCTGTGTTTGCACAAGCTGACCAGGAAAGACAGGATGCAGCCTGGCCATTTGCAACGAAATGTACATCATTGTACTCACCTTGCCACGATGAACACAAGACTATCTTTAAAATTTGCGGAACGATTCTCTGAGCGGAGTTGTGAGGTTTTTCTTTATTGCTTTTCTTCTTCCGGGCGCGCCAGCGCCAAAGCGTTAGCACCTGTAGCGCAACTCACAGCGCTCTTCGCGCAAGAACAGGTGACTCACTATCCGTGGTTTCAGGGGTCAAATAACCCCTAGAGACGTCACCCCAGCGGAATCCGAGGTTCTAACTCATTTTCGAGAAAATGGGTTGAATAGCTGTGGCTGACTGATAGCCAAAGCGATACTACGACTACCATACTGATGATGACTGGTTTTCCAACTGAAATACCTCTTCATGTGCCTTTTCGCAAAGACATTACCCGGCTTACTTATTCTTGCCGTTTGCATCATCGTCCTCTTTACCACGAGGTAGTTCCATCTCGAGACCATTCACCAACGGTAGGTGAGCTCCCTATGCTTTCGATTACCCATGAAACAGCACACATTTTCCAAGTTAGGTGGAAATATCAGATTCGGCTAGAAAGGTGCCGTAGTTTGACCCGCTGAACATGAATGGTATTTCATTGCAAAAACCCTTGGTTATCCTCATAATAAAAAGTTTTCAAGAGGAACCCTACATGGGGAATCGCCCGCCTTCGTTGGCAACTAATCAAGAAATTAGGCGAAATGGCCAAATAGAAATTTCGGAGGGCTCATACCAAGTGTTTTGAATGAAAAGCAAAAGATTCGATAGCCAAGGATTCCAACATTCGACCTCGTGTCTCTGAAGCAATGCACTTATCCACTAGGCATCGGCTTGACGCATGCAGTTATCCTTCTCAACTTGAGCAAACGGAGCTAAGATTAAATGGTCCGTAACTCCCTTTGGAGAATCGTTCCGCAAAATCGGAGGGCAGATTTGGATTTGGCGGCTCAAGGACCACGTCCCAATTCTATATCATCTCACTTTGCAACATGGCCGGATCGACCTGTTGCGGGTTCCCTTGTTAGCATATTTATCCGGCTCACTATGTTGGGATTACCTATCGTTCACATTTCGTATTCGGTTTTACAAGCAGTAGCCCATCATTTTCTAAAGAAGGCGATTTTTTGTGGCCATCCAAGAAAAATAGATTGTATGCGAAAAATGGTGAGAAAGGCTTTGCAGGGTTCAAAACTAGGTCGACCTCCTCCTTGTCACCATGCTCGGTATGTTCTAGACGACAGGCCACCTCGATCCGTGAGTCTTCCATCTCCTCAAACTTATTGGCATTTGAATTTTTTCGATTTTTGAGGGTAGTTTCACTGTATTTCCATTAATTAGGACGAGAGTAGTCAGTGTTGTCAGGGCTGCGTTCATACCTTGCAACGCTAGAGAAATGGAAATGCGTCTGATCCGAAGAATCGTGGCGAGTCAACGTCCCCCCCTTTCACTGCAACTGGGATTGCCGCTATGAATTTCGTGACAAATAGACAACGCACGCACACCCACGTACGCGGCCAATCATATATGGAGAATGACTTAAAGACAGCGCCCGCGATGGACTTTGGCAGGTCTCAGGGGTCAAATTTGTTAGAACAGGTGGCCAATTAAGCACTAATCAAAAAAAGTAGGAAAAAGGTGTAGAAGAGCGTGAAATAAGACCCTACGAAATTTAAGGCATGTGGACGAGTTTCGCAGACCTTTGTTGAGTTCTCCAATACACGTCGGCCTCGGAACTCCAGAAACTTAGCGTTTATCAATGCCAGCAAGCACTGATAACTGTTAACCAGTCGGGGCGGGATTAACAGGAAAGGAGGCGTCAGCTCAGCCTTGTTGACTCCGCCCTCGTCAACCAATCGATTTCGAGCAAAGAGTGGGATTTCCGCTGTGGTTGCGTACTCCGCGTTCGTTTTCATTGGAGGGTTTTTTCACTTTGGTTGATCGCGGACGCTGCCTTAAAGACAGCTCCCGCGATAAAAGTCTCATGGATAGCTGCTTTCCAATTATGAAACAGCAGCTGATAAGTAATCTCCCAAAGAAGAAAAGGCAAGAAGCGTCCTCCAGAACAACATAAACAAAATCGCTCCCTCACAGTCACACCTCCCTGCGGTCTCTGTGCAACCCCTAGCTCACAAATCTCTCTATCACATCTCGCAGTAGTTGATATCATCCAGTGCAAAAAAAAGAATACAAAAAGAAAACAACAAAAACGCAGAGGAAAACTCTTGGAAGGAAAAAGGAATTTTATCAACGCGGTGTCTGAATTTGGGATTACGGTAGCACACGTTTTGTGCGTCGAGGTTTTGCGTCCACGTAAAACTGGTCATTTCGTACTTTTTACGCGTTTTACTCCTGCCGAAAATGAGTGAATTGGTATGTACAGGGGGTGCGGCAAAAAAAAGACATTTCCGACCGAGATCCAATATCGGCCCAAAGTTTTCGCAGCCCAGACAGAGGACGTGGATACGAGTACCAGGGCGGAAGCTACCCAAGATGTTCCTCTATAAGCAGGAGCTGGCGCTCGCCCATCACCTTCATGTACTCTTTAAAGACAGCTCCCGCGATAAAAGTCTCATGGATAGCTGCTTTCCAATTATGAAACAGCAGCTGATAAGTAATCTCCCAAAGAAGAAAACAGGCAAGAAGCGTTCTCCAGAACAACATAAACAAAATCGCTCCCTCACAGTTACACCTCCCTGCGGTCTCTGTGCAGCCTCCTAGCTCACAAATCTCATTCATATTATCGATACTTGATATCATCAGTGCAAAAGAAAGAATCCTACTTTATATTAATCCGCTAAGTATGTCTGTAAGTGTGTGTGTATGTGTGTGTATGTTTGTGTGCGCGTCTGTCTGTGTGTCACGAAATTCATAGCGCCGGTCCCAGTAACAGTGAGACATTGATTTTCCAAGGGAAAAAAAGTTAGGGATGTAGGCGGTGTGACGGGAACACAATTGGTGGGTGACAGGAAGTGATATCAGCTGATAAGATACGATAAGAGGCGTTAGAAGGGGGAGGTCACCATATTCATAACGCAGGGTGACAGCAGCAGTGGGACGTTGGTTCCGAGCAGTGAAATAGGGGGTGGGACGAAAACATTATTGGTAGGTGACAGGATGTGATATCAGCTGATAAGATCTGATAATGGGCATTAGAAGGGAAGCACTACCAAATTCACAGTGCGGCTCACAGGAACAGTGGGTCCTTGGATCCGAGAGGTAATATAAGGGTGTGGGACGGGAACATTATTGGCGGGTGACAGAAAGTGATAACAGTTGATAAGATCCGATAAGGGTTCGGGAGCGATGCATCACCTAAATTTCGTAACGCAGCTTACAGCATACGCGTGGGACGTTATTTCGAGAAGTGATTTGGATGAGTATGATATGATATGGGACGGATGTTTTGCGCGGTCGTGACGCGATGGTTATAATGGAGGCAGAAAGTGACAAGTTAACATGGGAAAATCCGCTACACCGCTCACAGCAGCAATGCGACCAATATGACTCAAGTATAACTATCTCAATGATTCCAACTCAACTCACTCATCACCGCTCATCAGTAGCGGAATCATGTACGACCGCTAAGCCAGCTCTATTCCAATGCATGTGGTTTGTTTACAGAGATGTTATGAACAGCAGCAACTGACTTTATCACTCTTACCACAATTATCTTCCATCAGCAACTTCAGTGAGGGCCATTTAAAGGGTTCCACTGCTGAATGCGGTAGGGAGTGCACTAAAGCAAGACGCTTTAAGAGGGGGGGAGGGGGGAACTGCATGAATCAGTACGATGCTTCAGCGGCTGATCTAACAGGCTGCTCTATTCCCGTCTATGTAGGTTATGAACACTGTACACAGGATTAGCCAGCCAGGTTGCAGCGAACCGTGGCGACCTTGCATTCTAGACAGGTTGATATTCATCGCGAACGGGACCACTTTGGGTGAGTGACACAGACGGCGTGCCAACCAACCTGATAGGGAATCGATAAGGGGCCTAGAGGGGCAGGGCTGACCGGAATTCATGGGAAGTTGCAGCAGCTGCGGCTGGAAAATGAACGCGCGACGGTTCAGCGTATTTTGCACACTCTATCTCGCCTAAAGAAAGAGTGCCTGGCAAAGCCAGGCAGCCCGCGCGAGAGACGTGGCCGTTGATAAAGTAAGGAGGAGCACCACGCACAGCGGGTGATTTCCGGACTGGTACAAAAGAAAACAACAAAAACGCAGAGGAAAAACTCTGGGAAGGAAAAAGGAATTTTATCAACACGGTGTCTGAATTTGTGATTACGGTAGCGCACCTTTTGTGCGTCGTGGTTTTGCATCACGAAAATTGCGTCACTCGTGTTTTTTACGCGTTTCACCTCGCGAAATGGGTTGAATTGAATGTATATATCCAATGAGTGAAACTGTAATGAAGGAGAGCAGAATTATCCAGGGGCATTAGCAATGCCGCCGCCCCAACTAAGAACAAGTGAGTGGCCTCCGTCGGAGGACATCTAGCAAGTAAAGGCGGTCCGACTGAGGAGGAGTTAGAACTAGCACTTTGAGCGGCTATAGCAGCCTCCACGCTCACAATAGAGTCGCGAAAGGTGAACAGTCTTCTAGCTTGGAGGCTAGACTACGTTTGCCACAGCCAAAGGCGACCACGAGCGCACTTGATCGCGGGGGCTGTCTTTGATATGGTGGTAGAAATGTCCGATAATATGATAAAGTGTAACTTATAGCGCCTCGAAAGTCGAGGAAGAAAAAAGTTTTTTTGCCCCCCCCTGTATACACCTCCAATGAGAACTGTAATAGAGAGTGAGAGAATTATCCATAGGCATTAGCCTAATACCACAAACAGGAAACAAGGAAGGTACCACTCGAGCGCGGATGCAGTCTTCAAGCTTGAACAGCTGTAAGCGCTCCTCATACCTGGGTAAACGCACGGGTATGTCGGGCTAGGATAACATCGGTACATCGAAATTCTGGTGGCTGAAAGGTTTGGCGGATACCTTTCAATAATTTGCCTGAAGTTTTTTGCTAAGAGGGCTCGAATCTGCAAGCCAAACCCGTATATGAGGAAGACTTTATAAAGCTCCAACAGAACTGATGGATTGTTTCGTGGAATCCCTTCGAATATTGCAGAAAGGGCTGCGAAAGCTTTTTGGACAACAGCTGCAATATGATGTAAAAAATCCATCAGAATCCATTGAAAACATTAAGGTGTCTTCGCCTCCTGATAGAAGTTCTAAGGGAAATACGGTTGACAGCTTATAGACAGGCTTGTCTTCTTCCAAATGAAGAAACAAAAATAGAACGATGCGTATACTGTATTTTTGCAGACTTTTCGATTCTACAGATTGTGAAATTTCTCGGTTCTTCAGTGTTGCAAGGTATGACTAGCAGCCAGACTAACCGTTTCCTTCCACTATACTCAAGGCAAAATTTCCAGTTAGGAAGCTGTAAAGAGCTGTTGGCCAGTGCGTCTCATACAGAGCACTTGATTTTTACTAGTTTGGGAGTAGTTCAGCCCTAGTCGCTTTTAAGAGCACTGCTAACGAAAACATGGAATGCACCAACTGTGGCACGAAAAACAATCGCCAGTGGAGGGGACGCGCAGAAGCGAAATAGCGCGGTGCAGCAGAGAGAGTCCTAACATGACAAAAAGATAATTCATAGTTAAGTGTATTAGCATCCGAAACACAAAGGAAATGCGTGTGGTGCGTGCGTGAACTGCATTTTAGGTGAGTTTGATATTTATTCGTCTGCCTGCCAACGAGATTTACAGCGGAACTTTCATAGGCCGAACGTTCGACCACTGTCCTCAGAGGCCTAAACGTTGCTCAAGCAGAGTACAGCATGGGGATGTGCGAAATGGCGGTGTGAGTACGACCCCCCCCCTCCGAAGAGGGTCCAATTACGACCTACCCCCCCCTCCCCTCCCCTCCTGCCTCTACTGAAAACCAGATGCATGTTCACCACAAATGGCTTCCTGAAATGGAATCTGGATTTTCGAAAGGCGGACTCTGCTCTAAAATCCAGGCAATAATAGGCTGTTTCAGCCTCATGCAATATGAGGCTGAACAACAGCCTCGCATTACCTGCAATTTTGTCTTAGGATTCAAAATAAAACTCCTCGTTCGATAACTATGTATGACATGCAACTTGTAACAAGGAACACAATCGAAACAGCGCTAATGGTGATCACTGATAAGCTAATTGTGTGAAGACAAATAGCCCAAATCAAGCGTATGTCAGGCGCAGTGATGCATTCAATGAATGGGACGGCGAAAATCATTGAAACATGCGCAGACACAACTAAGAGAACATTAAAAATTATCAAAAAATATCGGAGCACATAATGAAAAAAAAATGGATAACCAGGCGGCAGTATATCGTTCCATACTTGGCTATTATCGATCGCAACGTTGCGACCGCTTTCATTGGAAAACGTCATTGGAGCGCGGTTGTTGGGCCTGCCAACGTCCTGGGGTCTTTTCGGAGGGGGGGGGGGGTATATCTCTTTTAGGGGCGCGGCTTTTCATGAATGGTTAGCAGCATGCAACGGATGCAACGGGAATGTTCCTACTGTTGCGTTTTCTACCCAGTTGCAATCTGAATGTTTCCCCGTTCGTGAAATATTTCGGATGGGTTTCGGATCGGCTAGGGGTAAATGGCAAGCGGGTTTTTATGCTTCACACGAGGATTACTTATTTCGAACGCAATTTCATCAGGATTAAAATCGTCTTGAAACCGCCCTATCTTTTCTCTTTCCAATAAGCTTTACAGTTTTCCTGAAGACCCGCTAGTTCAGGAGATATTTTAGATGGGTCACAGACGCGCTACCCTCTGACCCACCCGAAAAATCGACTCCTTCTGTGCCATTGTGAGGATACACCTTCGGAAACTTCAGTGTGCCTTCAAAACACATATTTCCCTTCAAATGAGTGAAAGAGGAGCTCGGCTATCACTGATCGATTTGGTCCGAGTGTGCGCCGTGCATTACGCTCCTACGCAGAGGTGGTGGAAAGGTGTAAATTCTGATTTCAGGTGCTTTTATCCATGCAAGCAGATGTTTGTTTAGGGTTTGGAAAGGACAATACGCACGAATCTGTTTGAGACGTATTATTTAGTCATCTACGTACTTACGAGTTCATGCTATTAACTGATATTTATTTATTTATTTATTCTTGCTATATTGCTAATCAATTTTTTATTATTTTGTAGTCCTCCTTACATCCGGGTCTTCTGCAGCTTTCCGTCCGTTCCATCAAACTTAGCAATGACACTTTTGTACTGTTTGATGCCTAGCGAGCCTACTTTTGCGATACTCCCCACGTCCCCCGCGGCCAAGTACGAACCCATTTTTGGGGATTTCGCATGAAAAGAGGGCTGTTAAACGTAGCAGTTAAATCTGTAAAGAATACACTCATAATAATTTTCATTTTTTTTAACATCTTGACTTCCATAGCTCCACTCCCACTATCAACTGAAATGTCGAAGCATTGCCCGGCTCTGAGTGACCCTTGAGATTACGACCCCCCTCCCCAGCGGCCAAGTACGACCCCCCCCTATGGGTTTCGCACAACGATGCTGTACCCTGATCTCAAGCTCTATAGTTTGCCCTCTCAACCGCTGAACGCCGCGTCCGCCCTAGCGATTACTCTGAAAAACAACCGAATATCTCCTGCAAGTAAAACACACCCAGTCCACCGTGCTCAAACGGGATGAGGTGCCGCGGTGGGCTTTGTTGAATCCGGAAGCAGTTGGCAGAATGAGGCAGCAGAAGAATATTTATTTGTCGAACGAATACAACAGAAACAGGGTTTTACATCCATGAGATCATCGTTGGGGCGGCAAAAACCGGATCACTTGCCCCTAAGGTATGACTGGCTAACCGCCCACCGTATCACCAACAATGACAACCATCGCCTTCATCTATACAACAGACTTGGTGAAACTGTTTGACTTGTCGGAGACTTTTGGTTGTTTGTTGAAATTCTAAGTGAAACGCTAGAAGGACGAGGCGTTTGACGGTTTAGAGGACAAACTGTGAATCTTGAGCAGTGCAGGGCCTCTTGAGGACGACGATCTGGGTACAATAAAAAACCCTCCTAAAAACCTTGATGGCACAGAAGAACATCATCAAATCTACGAGAATGCCGAAGTTATACGAGATGGGTAGCTAGAGACTACTCCTAGTAGTAATATTCATGTTTTTCAGCGCGTGCAATTTGTTCTTCCGGAAGAACGGAAGAAAACGGCCACCGTCGATGCGTCGCGACACAATCTCACGGCGGTATCGCCTATCACGGTGTGACCTGTGTGCAATGGAAGCACAGGGAGGTCAATCGGATTTTGCACAGTTCCAGAAAGCTGTCGCACGTCAAAGGCGGAACGGAAAGGCATCTACAAAGGCTTCTGCACAACAGGCCAGCGAAGCACCTTTAGCTTCTACCCTTCCAGCGAAACCAGAACAAACCAGCGTTGGCGAGACATCATTCTTTGTTCCACATTCGGAATATCCACCAAATTTTGCACCGTTTATGCCTCCGAATGTAGAGTACAACCACCGGAGTCCTGTGATGATGGGCTACACTATGGATCGTTCAGTGTTTGGGATGGGAGATGTAGAGCAGCCTCTTAATCGTCTGAGCAACGGAGAAGTTTGCTTTGACAGGCATCCTCATGGTGTCGTCAGGTCCGCAGAAGATGAACTATACGGGCACCACCTTCTCATGCCCCCGGAACCAGCTGTACCGCTAAAGGTCTGTAAGCAGGAGACGATTCATGAGCAATTCAGCGTCAGTCAAGGAGACATCAACTCCGGTGTGAGTGGGCAGTATGAACAGTTTGGTCAGGCGGCGCAGCACTACGGAAGCTTATCCATCGATAAAAAAGTGCCGACAGCTGAGTTAATCAACGGGTCTCATTTGAATAAACAACGTGATGGCGAGTATAAGGTTGCGAAGCAAGAAGAAACTCAGAACAGCTTTATAGTGGGTTCCGCTCCAGAGCCGGGCTCATTTGCTGAAGTTCATCAAGAAAACACATCGCCGAGAGTCAGCGCGTTTGATCTGCTAAGTGAGACTCCTGAGGATGAGAATATGCTTGTATTTCGTTCGCTCTGATCTCTTGCAATTCTAGTAATCCGTGCGGTTTTATGAGGTTTAGTAATTAAGCCTTCAGTCAGTTCTGATTACACGACATACTCACTCCTATGTTGTTGACGGGCTTTTTGAGAAAATATTTGTATTTAGTTGTGATTGTTTGCTATAGTTGATTGCAATAAATTTGTTTCATGAGCGGACCCTTATAGACATCTGAGGTCAGGCTGAATTTCGTAAGAGGCTTATGCTCGGAAGAGGCTTACATCAGTACGCGACCAAGTTTCCAAAGATAAGCCACGCTCACGTCCGTGGATCTTGGTGCTTGCCATGTGCGAAGTGGACGGGTCACGCTGCCAGTAGGGTGGGTGTGCGCAGTTCTCCATTAAGACAGCCGCTCCCGCCGATAAAGTTCAGGATAGCTTCTTTCCCAATTAGACACAGCCAGTGTGATAAGTTTAATTCCCAGGGAAGAAACAAAGCAAAGAACGCGCGTTCTCCAGAACAACATAAACAAAATCGCTCCCTCACAGTCACACCTCCCTGCGGTCTCTGTGCAGCCCCTAGCTCACAAATCTCTATCACATCTCGCAGTAGTTGATATCATCTAGTGCAAAAGAAAGAATATAAAAAGAAAACAACAAAAACGCAGAGGAAGAACTCTGCGGAAGGGAAAGAGGAAGTTTATTCAACACGGTAGTCTGATTTCCTGGATTCACCGGTGCTAGCGCCTTTTGTGCGTCGTGGTTTTGCATCACGAAAATTGCGTCACTCGTGTTTTTTACGCGTTTCACCTCGCGAAATGGGTTGAATTGAATGTATATACCTCCAATGAGTAATACTGTAATGAAGGAGAGAGGAAATAATCCAGGGCATTCAGCATGCCGCCGCCCCAACTAGGAACAAGGTGAGTGGCCTCCGTCGGAGGACATCTAGCAAGTAAAGGCGGTCCGACTGAGGAGGAGTTAGAACTAGCACTTTGAGCGGCTATAGCAGCCTCCACGCTCACAATAGAGTCGCGAAGGGTCGTGAACAGTCGTTCCAGTTGTTAGACATACTTGCACACGAAAGGCGACCACGAGCCACTTTCCGCGGGGGGGCTGTCTTTAAATATGTACGGGAACGCGGCTGACTGGAAGCAGTATTGCCGTCGGCCGACTCTCGCTCGATTTTGGCAACGACGCAAGTGCTGCGTCTTGATGATAGCGCGGACAGAGTCCGGAACGACATAAGGGTATCGCCAAACTTATGTCCTGGCGCTCTCACGGGACGAACATGTTTTTTGTACTGCAGCCGACCCTACTTCTTACACGTGGCAAGGACCACCATCGGAGGTGAGTGTATAGTTTGACAGGAGCTCGGCGGTATACAATAAATACAACCCAATAAATTTTCGTTGTTTTGGTACACCGGGTTAGATCAACAGCGCCACTGTCTTGCCCTAGCTTCATAAATCGCCAGTAATTTGTGCCCAAAGTGATCTGATCTTAATGTCATGAAGCCATGAAGGCCAGTGCAGCATGCTTTTTTGACAGCTAAAAACAAAAAAGTTCAAGACTTGCTCATATCTTGGTATTGAGAATTTTCGAGCAAAAAACAAATTCTGGTCAACATGGACTAGACCTTCCGCACAGGAGCTCTCGATCAGATGAGATGCTGCGCTGGGCCTTCCTCTTACAAGGCGCCTAAGCGAATAGATGGTCTCAGTGGCTGAGAGAAGAGAAGTGGAGCTTCTATGTCGATTATAAGAGAAGACAGAGTATATTAGCGCTTATTCAACACCTGAGGCGGGTGTGGTGTAGTGGCAACCGCTCGCGCACTTCCGGGCTCAAATTTCGCCTAAGCCAACCGAGCCTTCTACCCACTGGTGACGGTAGATTGGCACCAGATTCGTGTGGGATGATAAGAACACTGGCGATACACAATCGCGCCAGCGAAACGTAGCAGCGCCGGTAAGCCTCCCCAAGCTAGGTTTTGCACTCGTCACCACCTCCCCAAATCGGGAGGGGACGCGATCTGCACCCAGTTCCTGGGCCATCTCCCGTGTAATTGCAGCTAGGTGGGAATGGGTTTGCGGTGCACCTAAACCGCCCTCCCCCCTTACACGCTCTAGCGGCCGCACTGAACAAAGCTTTATGAAAGCTGACTTATCCAAGGCAGATACACTGGAATGACACTTTACCGTAGAGTGCACGATCGCATATTT
>MU916119.1:3260-14442 GCA_036418165.1 Cooperia oncophora
AACTTTCGCCAGGCGTCACGACCCTCTTGGGGGTACTTAACGATTATAGTCTTTTTCGCAGCAGACGGTGCAGCGCGTCAGGGAACTGTATTCGGTGCAGCGCGTGTTGTTGCTTGTCCGCTACAACAACTGGTGAAGGACTGCTTGGCGTCGAATCCAACCCCTGACACGCCCCAGCGTCTGCAGAAAACTATTGTATGTAGACTGACTACAGTGCGTCTCCAATACGTACAGCGTGGAATGTTTTCGATCATTCAAATTTTCAGCGGTGGAACAACCACCACAGAATGCGATCACACCTCTACCAACACCGTACATTACTCCACGATCGCCGAGAAACTCTCAACAACTGCTCACCCGCCAACGACAATCCCGTTCCTTCTCGCAGTTTGGCGCCTATGCGATGCCGTCAGTGCGATACGATCACTTTGATGATGACGTCATTTCTGAATCGAAAAGCCCTCATCTAGGAGAGTGCAATGCAGAACAGCCGCATACATTGCAATTCCCACATGAGACCGCCATTTATTGATCGTTATGGATTTTCATAGCCTAAATTATGGAACACTTTTTGTCTACTGAATTGCTCACAATGGCGCTCGATTGTATCGAGATGGCTGGTTCAGTCATTTTCATTTTCATATCGTGTGCGGCGGTTCGTTTGTACAACACATTGCCGAGAAAACACAGTCCGACGCGCGCCGTCGCGTCGCTTATGCAAGATGACCAGGGACGCGACGTCGTGTTGTCGATCGATTCATTTACGAGTGGGCTCGTTAAACTCAGGTAGGAGATTCCGGAATCAAGGAGGGACTATCAAGTAACATAGGTGAACAGGACGCACAGACGAGCCGCAACGCAACCGCGCGCCATGTGCCGCCGCCTCATCGAAGGCTACTTGCAATATAAGGTACTCTCGAAAAAATGATGAGGCATGCGGCGACTTTCTCTTACGAATACATGTTTTATTGTGAGGTTCATTTTCAGTGTATCAGAATAACACTATTACTATCGGACTTTATTACTTATAATAACTCTATTACTTTCTCAATACTTCCAATCAATAATCCTTGCCGATCGATTGCTTTTCGTTGTCGATTTCTTATTAGTATCCAGGTACTTGCTGGCTTCAACGCCGCCATAATATTCGGGTACATATAACTAACTGGTTCATAAGATTGATAGTTCCCGTTTTATGAATCAAATTTGAATAAATATTTACTGATGTATTGTTTTGCGTTTGAATAATGTAAAAAAATCTGAGAATACATCTTGGGAAAAAAGTACGCTAAAGTCCGATAGATAAGTCTGCCATTAGATAGATCCGCGCGACGTCGCCATCACCGCGCGTGCAAAAACTTCACGGGGCTTCGCAAGCCGAAACCAATTGATTCTCAGAAAGCTTGATTCGGAAACGACATATCTATAAGACGTCACCAGCAGAGGAAAGATCAGAGTTTGGATAGTCGAAGAACTGTAAGAGATCAGGTAGAAGAAGTCTGGTACAAGGAACACTAATGGGAAACTCTATGTGAGGAAAGTTCACAACGAATTGAAAAATAGGTTGGACTTCGCTGAGTTCAAGTGCTACAGTGAGATATAGATGAGCACAAATTAATTCAATACAGGTCTACCTGCTTAGTGAGGGACACTGAAGAAAAACAATCGAAAACAAATGGGATGTGCCACCAAGTAGATTGGGTTCGTACTTTTCGACGCTTTAGACAAGAAAAATGCAAATAAGAATTTCCCATGGAACTCTTAATCCTTTCGTCGGAATCTTTCATAGTTTCTTCCAATACTATTTTGTGTCCTATTTTTTTCTACGGGAACTTTCAACAGGAATGAGGGGTTTCATTTTGCTATTGTTGTTTGCTCTGAACATTCGCTATCTATACTCTCACCGATCCTTGTTTATGATTATCCCTTCCAGAAATTCGTTTTCCAAAGCAAACCTTTTCAAAAATGGCACCTGATTCAACTTGCTTCGTCTCATTTAGTGTTCTCACGCGCAATCGCGCATGTCGCGCGGACTTATACAATGCCGTCGGACTTATCTACTGAACTTTATGGTTCTCAAGATGAGCTTAAGTAAAAACACGTCTTCCATACCCTACTCAGGACTCTGGCCTTTGGTTGTTTACTCGCTGGTCGAGCACAGTAATGCGATAGATGGGCTCAGGACAGCGATTCGACAGACGTGCTCTAAAGCACTGTGGAAGGAAAAGTGTGGGCTGCAATGAACAATCACGTATCAGTTCCGTGTAAGAAAGTTGTACCAGAGGGATATAAATTGGCGAGATCGCTCGAGTTACTTATCTCGATTGCACGTTGATGTACGCCTCTTCGCTCGGTCGAATGTCTCCTCGCCACTTTTTTTCCTGGTTCCTCATCTGAAATTCCAACAAATCTTCGCCTTTAACGAAAAAAGTTCTACTGAGGGCGTTTTCGACAGTTCTGTCTGCTTTTCTGCTTTTAATCCAACAAGTACAATGTTCGGTCGCGATGCCTAGGGTGTTCTCTACAGCTAATTGCGAAATACAACCGATAGAACCCCTGCTGTGGTTCGATGCAGAGCCGATCAAACATTTTGCCCTACTGCCTTTGTATCGAATTCCGCTAGTGAATCTGTATTGTCATGAATAGACGTTAGTTCACAAAGTGCAAAGACTTCAGCGACGGATCACTCTTAACTGTACAGTAACGCTTTTCTTTCAGGAACAGAATGCTCCGAGGGATGTTGTATGAGCACTGAATTAAAGCCGTCAAAATGCTCAAAACTATAGTGTTCATTGGACAATATCACGAAAGCTATTTCAGTGATATAGGTGTGACCTTACCTAAGCACGCCTGGTTGCTCATTGACGTATCATTCTACTGATACCTTACTCGAAACCAACCGTCTAACTTACCATATTCCACAAAGCACTTCAAACTTTTCTCACAGTAAATATTCAATCAGAACAGTACATTAGCTGCACAGCTTTCATGCTAGGTAATGCTTCATCCGTTTTGTGATTTTGAAGAACATTGAAGAGACGAAAGTTCGCTATTTTCCTATTAACAAAGGGCACAATGGAATGCTGTATGAACCAGAAATCGAAGCTGTCAAAAATCCAGAAGAACTCATAATGGAAAATGTTTGCCACAATAGGCGGGTTGTCATAGAATCCATCAGAAGCACCATATTACGAAAATCTCCAAATGCAGTTCAGGAGTGTTCAAAAGTACCAGCAGAAGGGCATTTCATTCTGGTCGGAATCGGCTGATAACAATTCTCTTCCGCATGTTCTTCGCAATGATGCTTCTCAACGCCTTCACTGAAGGTTATGAGGTAGTGTTTGCTGTTCGGAGTCTTCACGTTATGCTGAGTTTGACGTCATAAGACTATTTCAAGGGCTTACGAACCCTGCTGATAAACACCTGCGACTTCTGTAATTGGACCAGTTGAGTAGCATATTTCAGAAATGAAAACTCACCGGAGAGATTCTTGCGACACCTTCGATCTATGAATTTCGCATTGTATTCGAACGGCATTTTACTTAATTGGAAAAAACCTCAATAGACCACAAATTAACAATACGTATGACAGCAAACCTTCGACTTTTCCATGATAGTGATCCTCTGCAATGGTGAATGCTTTAATCTTACGTCCTTTCGAAAGTTTTTGAAAAGCGTGTACTCGATTGCATTTGAATAGCAAGATTCCTGAGTTGTCCTCTTCCGCCTTCCAGGAAGTCTGTGTCACATTTACTGAATACGTCACGAGTGTGTCATCAGAGCTGCTTTTTTCGAGAGATCGAGGTTTCAATCTTACCCATCTCCCCATTCCCTGAGGATTACCAACTGTTGTGCAAGACATACCTTTCGTCTATTGGCAAGTCATTGGTGGGGCTTTATTCAACTCTCTCACAAACCACAGCAAACATCACGAGAGAGGAAAATTTCGTTTCATAAAGGCTCGACTCTCCAGCAGATGTGTAAACAAAAAAATGTGGTATGAAAGTGCAAATGAAAAGAAAAAAGAAGTAGAGAGCGGGAGAGAAAAGAAAGAGAGAGAAAACCTTCATAAAATGCTGGCGAATTGTCCGTTCCAATATGCAGAATTTTCCGTACGCATGTTCACCTCCACTCCCAATAAGCCGAAGGTACGTGCTTGTGGAGGGCAGCACATTACTGGTTTTTTATGAAAAGGTGTAAGGAGATATAGAAGGCGTTGACGATCCGGCTGGCTGCACTCATACTCTCCTTTTTCTAGTTGGAAACGTATCCTTCAGGCTCTCTAAGATGTTCTTTTGCAATTCTCCGGGCTGTTTAGTTCTTCTTTTTGGATGCATCCTTGGGTCTCTTAAAATATTCTCGGCCGATTTTCCGAAGTATTCTGGAATGGCAAGCCGATTTCACCGTGAGTTCCGCAAGCAGTGGAGTCGTTTCGATGGGTTCCGCATGCGCAGAACAGCTTTTTGAGACTACAGTCGCTATTCAACTAAGTTTATGAGATGATGCAATGCATACTTCCAAGCAGGAAGTTTACACTTTTGGGTCGCTTCCACAAGTTAAGCGTTCAAGGGAGCACCTCGCCTTGAGCTCAAGCACAGTGAATTTTCTAGGCAGATTCTGCTACTCCTGTTATCAAAGCAAGTGCGAAAAGCAGTATCATAAGAGTCGGTTCCTGTTAGTCAAAAGCAATTCTTCATGAAAAAATGAAGAGCTCGCTCTGAAGGGCGTTCAGGAGCTCTGTCATGGAAGGGCCACTTACGATACGCGCTAAAAGGGATTGGTGCTAGGTCACAGGCCAGAGTAAGTCAGACTAGCTCCAAGTAGGCCATGACCTATTTCATAACGCAGTGAAATTCTTCTGCAAAAGCGACCGTCAGCAAACTTGTCTCGTTTTCTGATTCATGTAGCTGCTCGAGAATTCAATGCCTAACCATGATACATAGATGCAAATGAACACCGCGGTGAAAATAAGAAGTACGGCAGAGACTGGCCCCTATGAAAGCCCAAGGGATATGCATCCGGATAGGAAGACTATACTAAGAGCTCAACCTGCTGAATTTGAGCCACCAGACCACGTCTATTCACAATGAATGCTGCTTCGTCAACATGACCTTCGATTGTTAAAGTATACGAGGTACAGAATTTTTGCATGTTCATAAAGGCACTTCTGGAACTAGCTGAAATTCCCCTTTCTTCCATCATATGTTAAAACCACCAGTTTTGTTTTATACACCTGCTGGAGAGTCGTTCCTTTATGAAATGAATTCCTGATACCCTCTGATGAGGATGAATGTGGCTTGTGAGAGAAATAAATGGTTGCTAAAGCCTCATCAATGATTTTGCTGATAGACGGGAGGTACATATGTGTTGCACAATAGTTGTGCAAAGAATGGGGGATGGGTAAGGTCAGAACCTCCATCTCATAAAAAAGCCAGATCTGAGCGACACACTCGTGACATACATACTTAGTGATGTAGCACCTACTCTCTCGTAGATGGACCAAAGACGCTTCAGAAGTTTTGCTTTCGATGAATCCCAGATATCCACACGCTTTTTTGAAGCTGTCAGAGGGACCGTATCCAGCCTTTACCGTTACAGAGAAGGTCGTGAAAGGTAGTTGAAGGCTTGCTATCATACATATTGTCATACTGCGGTTTCATTCAGGTTTTTTTAGAGAAGAGCAGTGTCACAATACTATGTCTAGAAAAAAGTACCAACTCATACATTGAAGCTGAAAGTATGTGGCTGTGAAATTTTATTTCTTGAACCATGGTAATTAATTGGTCCAGTTACAGAAGCCACATGTGTTGTGACAGTACAGAGACGCCGCAGAAACCTGCTCTGCTTCTATGCTCTGACACCAACCGAACTTCTTGATCACTTCGCACAGGTATTGATCAGCGCGGTCCGTACAGCCCTTGAAATTGACTCATAACGTCAAACTCAGCATTATAACACTATAATGAAGACTCCGAATGCAAATACTATCTCATAACCTTCTGTGAAGGCGTTGAGAAGCATCATTGCGAAGAGCACGTAAAAGAGCATTGTTATCAGCAGCTGTGACCAGAATGGATGGAGTGCCCACTTCCGCTGGCCCTTTTAACCAGTCTTGAACGTGCGTTTGGAGAATTTCGTAATATGGTGCTTCTGATGGGATTCTATGACAACCTGCCTATTGTGGCAAACATTTGCCAATATTTCGAGTTTCTGGAGTTTTTAACAGCTTTGGTTTCTGACTCGTATAACAGTTCATTGAGACTCTTTGTTAATAGGAAAACAGAAAGCTCTCGCCCCTTCATATCGTGGAAATCACAAAAAGGACTGAAGACGCGCGTTGTCCAGCACTGAAAGCTGTACAGCTAATGTGTGGTTGTGGTTCGTGTGGGTTTGCTGTGAGAATTGTTGGTATCGTTTTGTGAAACATGGTGAATCTGAGACGGGTGGTACCGAACCAGATAGTGTTATAATGCTTTATCAATAAGCAACGCCTTTTTATTCAGGCGAGCCCACATCCAAGGTAATCCTAATCGCATCCATTCTATTCTATGGAAACTCCCAATCACACTCAAATTGTCAAAGACAGTGATAGTTTCTGGTAGCACCATGATACCAAGAAGCTTCGTGCTTTGCGAACCAAGTACGCATCACGATTTTGCCGTTGTTATACCAAACACCGGAATCGCAGACTGACTTCGGCGTTGCTATTTGCACAGTCTCCCGTAAAAGGTAAGGTGCGGGTTCGAGTCCCTGTCCGGCCACATCTTTGCCCATAACCCATCATTATTGTCAATTCTCTCTAGAGATTCTCGAAAATCTGTGTGCTATAACGTGTTTTCCACACAGGGAACATAATCAGTTGTTTCCCCCAATTTCCTCTTTAGTACGACTTACTTTGCCAACTTACTGATAATCTCAAGAGATTGCGCTAACCTTTCCAAAATCTTGCCGCGGAGTTGTAAGGAAGAACTAGCAGGTAATGCTCTCGTGATCAAATATCAACAATAACAAGAAATCCAATTTGAGGCCGAACGCACTCTTCCACTGTGATTTCTACAACGAAGTGTACGCTGCTTCCTCATCCACAGCCTACAGGATAGAAAGATGCTGCTCCTACACTAGGGCACGCCATCGCGTTGTGATAAATTCCGCAAAAAAACGACCCCCCCCTTAATTCCATCCTCAAATACGGACCCCCTACCCACCCTAGAGTTTCCCAGCTTCCGACCACTTTTTCCGGAATTCTCCGAGAAATTTCTAGTTTTTACCCAAAAATTTTGCTGTCGGGCAGGAAGTGGGGGGTATACAACATCAGTGATACGGGAGGAACCGCAAAAATCCAACAACCGGGGAAAGTTTTTTTCCAACGCCGCTTCCTCTCGGAGGCAAACACGTCCCCTCCTCTCCACAACGAGCAACAAGTGCGACCCCCCTCTATATAGCGGCCGTGATACAAGAGAAATCAACTATCAAAAATTTTTTCTCAGACCTATTTCAACCCCCCCCCACTCCCTCACAGTCATCTACGACCTCCCCGTTGTGATTATCACAACGATGGCGTGCCCTGCCCCACACTTCCCGAATACGTTAGCGTATCAGAAGAGTAACTATTTAGGCGCATGCCGAAATCCCCTTTCTTCAAAATGAATTTCAACTTGTATTTCCTACTGGGGAAGTGAGAAAAAAATTGGCCTGTAAACACGAAATGGAATTATGCATAAAATTTATTTGAAAATATTACATATCACATCTCATTACCCGAATGAACTCATAGGTGAAGTTAATTCTACTCTAAATGGGCAATCAGCCAATTGATAGTCGTTAAATCACTGATTAAATCGATGACGAGAAAGATGTAACAACTCAAGAAGCTACACACTATTGCAGATTTTTTTCTACGATGACTCACACAAAAGAAAGTAATTGAATAGGGGCATATACAGCATTTGAGTCCTACCGGGCAGTACAATACACGTATTCGGCAAATTAGCAAAGGCATTCGAATGACTAGAATCGATGAGCACAGAAAGACGAACGACAGCACAAACGACAGCAATTGAGCTACCAAGCAAGCGATCGATTAATCATTCGAAAGAACTTCTGATTTTCAGGCGCGTAGAACCGACGTAGTCGTTGAAGGACGTCTGATCGTACATGCGGATGTTTCCTGCCTTTCGTCTTCCCAAGACAATGAAGACTTCCATCAGGGCGGCGAACACATGGGAATTTTTTGACTGGATCGATGCCGAAATGTTCCGGTTTTACAACTAAAATGATAACTTTTCACTACATATGTGATACATTGATTTGCGTTCAGACTTCGCGTGCGTGAGCGACAAAGCGCTACCCTTGCAGTCGCCCTTCAATGCTACCCAATGATGGTCTTCGTTTACCTAATCCTTTATGGAATTAACCCTTCCCTATTGCACAGAAGTTTCTGCTTTGACCTTTAGCGTTTCTAGAATGGCATTCAAATGCACGATCCCCAACCAACCTCTCACTTTTCAATTCAAGCTCAACAGATTCTTTGCAATCAACCAGATCACACCATAGAGTACTCAAAGCCTCGCCCAGGAGCCACACACACACACACACCACACACAACACACACACACACACACACTCCCACACACACACACTTTCCCAAAGGAAAATTGCTTTTACAAACTCATCCCTCTGCAAAGGAATGAACCAAGGAAGAACACGCTGCCTCACCCTTTCCTATGAATTTTGCTGCGACGGGAACCGGTAAGGGGCATCAGAGATGACCATGGTGCGCTCCGTTGACGAATCGCCCCCTCCCCCCCCCCCTTCCTCCCACCCCTCCTATACCTCGAGAGGCACTGCGATAAGCCTAACCTCGCCCATGCGAGCATCGCGTAGTAATGAGAATGTCTGATCCTGCTCTGCGATGGCTTTCGCTATTATATGAGTCCTTCGAATGAAAGCTATACCTACCTGGTTGCAGACCAAGGAACTTTTCCGTTTGGCTGACCTCCAAGGCTGGCTGTGTGACTAGCCGTTCGCCATCTACAATGTGGATCTGCTCCATTGGAAAGTTGTCCAGCCACCTGAACGTTAGGTGACCGTATCATCAAATGGAGTCAATCTATAGTGTAGCTCGCTGCGGATGGTTGGGCGTGTCAGGCGGGATGAGTTTGGCGCGGTGCCAAACCGTTCTCCACAGTTGTTGAAGCGAACAAATGATATGACTGTATCATATCGTTCGTATTACTCGTTTTCTACCACTTTTTGTCGCATGCGCGCTTCAACAAGAAGGCAGAGAACGGCTTTGACGGCGTCGCACACTCATACTGCCTGACACGCCCAACCGCCCGCAGCGAACTGGAGTTTAAAAATGTTACCTTTTCATGTGTGTTATGATAAAGTCCAATACGAATGGCTCCCCATCCGACATTGACCCCGCCGACTTTCGAGGAACAGTTTGTTTTGAAGCCACGGCGCGCAATCGCCCACAGCCATATCTTCGAACGAAGGCATCGTCCCGAAAGCTTTTCGCTTTGATGACGCCTGCGTGTAATCTGAAGTTCGAAGTTAGGAAATGAAAAGCGTTTTGGATTAGGGCAATTTTGACACTTACCTGAGATCGCTCTCATGACTGGATCCCTTACGACAACTATGATCTTCATCGCAGGATTCAACGCTCGAATTCGCTTCCGCGGCCGTCTTGCTGTGGAAATAGGCTGGACTCTTTTCAATGGTCAGCTGGTTACCAGTTGTCAGCGGCATTTTTTCTCTGAAAAAAACCATTATTCATGATGACTAATACGCATATTCTTGATGCTTTGCCAGGCTGGACAGGAGAAGCTTCTTCTAGTAGAAAGGGTTAAAGAGACATAGAGAGAGAGAAAAGAGAGAGAGAGAGAGAGAGAGGAAAAGGAGAGAAACCAGTCATCCTAGCGCCCAGAAAGAAGGAAAAACTTGGTATTCTAGGTAGGTTTAATCTAAATGTGAACCAAAGTAGGCGCAAAGTGCGGCAGCCAGTCGAGTTTGTGATTGTGCTGTAGAAAATCACCAAGACACAGTTCAAGCTGGGCGTTACTCCATAGTTATCGCTTTGAATCACTGGATGTCGAATATGAAATATCCCCTCTCTCGATCTAGAATGATTCTGTTCCTTTCCTTCCCTTTCTACTGACCCTTCCATCCTGAATAGTGACTGACTGGCCAGGTCTTGGTGCTGATAGCAGTCTGTGCCGCGTAACACAATCGCGCGACCTTTTGTTCTCGCTGTCGGGCGGCACAGTCGCGCTATCTGAAGGCGCCAATGACGTAAACTGTCATCAGGTCGCCAGACATACTGGCGATTGATGAACCGACCCTCGTTGATATCATCGTGCTGACAGTTCCTGACATGGAGCCCGATGGTCAGACTTACTAAAAATGAGGACTCGATGCAGGGTCTTCTTAGTCTAATGGACCCTCGAATGTCAGGCACACACTAAAAACTCTTAGACTGATGCCAGCCCATTGTGCCAGAGTCGTTTCACAAAGCTTGAGCTCAGCTCATGTCTCTGTTCCAATTTCCCTCGACACTTCTCTAAAGCTTCTGAAGCTCGGAGGGAGGCAGATCGTTTAAGAGGGCATTAGAAAAACTCCTCATGCAAAACAGAGCATGCTGTGGTGGAAGCCCCCCATTTGTACGGAGAAATGGGTTCACTGAACTAGGAGTTCTACACCCTTTAGGCTCAGCTAGGACAGAAACCCTCATCTCCATCACAGAAATTCCAATCTGTTCAGTGACCGAAGTCTCTAATATATATATATTAGCTTGCCTTGTCCATCCCCAGCCCCTCAAACCTGCCACCCTCTATTCTTCTGCTTTCGTCGTCTCGCCAGTGGGGAAAATTCTTTCAAAATACGACCTGCCCAAGATTTCCACTTCCTCATTCTCTTCCCCTACCCCTCCCATTTCCCCATCCTACATACCTTTTCCCCTGTTTGCTACTTCCTTTTCACTTGCTGTGGAAAAACTACCTCGAAACGGAAAGGAGGGGAGGGGGGTGGTGGGCGTTAGACGGGAACCGAGAAAGCTGTCAATAATCGAAAACATTTTTCACAAAGGCAGCTACGTCTCCACCTCCCTGCAGCGACCGAATATGGTTTCTCTCGCTGGAGATCCAAACATATCATGGGTCATGTCTGCTAAGTGTACCTAGAG
>MU916120.1:0-14945 GCA_036418165.1 Cooperia oncophora
CAGAATTAATATCAGTAATACTTAACATGGAATTTTCAGAAGCAAAAGCCATCCTGAGGCCGATTTTCGACGCCTACAACAATGAACTTGAAAATAGTCATGTGGACAAGGTAAGGACGAGTAAAAAAGTTTCTCACGCTAGTAAAACTCACCGACGGGTTATTAAGATTTTAAAAAAGTCAGGAAGAAACCGCAGTCTATCTCATCCCTTTTTCTGTTGAAGACACGTTCTGCGAATATCTGACTAATAAATAAGGTCCCCTCCTTACATCAGGGAACATTGCAGTATTAGATGTGGCAGTGCATCCAGTGCCTAACGACAAAAGAGCTGAGCCCTCAGCAAGGGCACGTATGACCAACGACTACCCAGGGCTGAAGTACATCGCGTTGTATCAGACCGCTACGTTTCTTGTATAACTTCTACTCTTTGTCTCTGGCCTCTCGCCAGCGCTTCTGGTGACTCTGTACCCCTCCCCTCTTCGCTAAAGGGGTGCTAAAAATTAACAGAACCTCATTCTTACTCGTACAACTTTTTCTCCTTCGACTAGTTCATTTAGCCGTTGAATATTCATATTTGGACTCACTAACCATCTCTTGCAATCGTGGGATGTGGCGTTGAACTCTAATTCCTTGTAACAGCACTCGCCTCTTCAAAGAGGACAATATTTTAGGGTGGGACGTCCAATTACGTCCCTCCCCCATATCGCTCACAGCTTTGTCGGCCTCAAATTTCAACGTGAAACTATCCAACAACCAACAAACTACTTGTTCATGTACAGAAATAGTGGAAGGAGAGGGACAATATATATACATGTACCACTCTTCGCGAAGGAACAATCCTAGCTATCATAGATAACGTGGCACTGAATGAAAGAATTTCAGGGGACTGAGTACTATCTGCCGGACGCCGTGCTGGTCCACAAAGGAAACAATTGTTGCTATGGAAAGGACGGTGAGGTTTTTTTTCTCAACGATAGATGCGGTAGAGAACTGAATAACCGCGATTCGGCAAAATTGACTGACTACTCCAAGCGATTCACGAGGTTTCTGACGAACCCCAGAAGAGGAGAGTCATATTCGGAGATGGACTGTACACCCACCTCCGAATGCAGTGCTTGCCATGTACGAGAAGAACGCGTTGGGAATTGTACAATGTAACACTTTCGTCAGTCGTGAGGAAACGGATATGTGACTGAAAAGTAGTGACACCCGGCTAGAATTTGGGACTCCGTCCGTGCTATCCTGAATGTGCAGCACTTGCATCGATACCAAAATCCCTCGGCGACACACAGGGTTGCAGGCAAACAACAACCAAACATGAGAGAGCGCAGACAAGTAGCGACTAAGGCTATTGTTAGTAGTGTGGCTGGACGTGTGGCAGGCGTATGGCAGGAGGCAGGGAGACTGCACCTGAGTAAGGAGGCTACACTACCCTACAACCTTTTTTCCTGTACCCTGCTGCAGATGCGAACCGCACGAAAACCCTCCTACGCATGAACCGGCGATCCTCGAGAGATAGAGCACAGTTTTCTCCAAGAGTGCGTACATACTTCACGACTACTCTTAGATCGCAGGATTCAAGCGATAATCGCTGTCGAATGCGACAGTTCGCTCTCCGGAAGTTATCGCAATAATTCTGAGGCATGGGCCGTCTTGATCCCAGGTAAACCCAAGGTCCCCCCACCGAGTTTTCGCTTCCTGAGTTCCTATAAGTGTGGTCGATGAAACGGTGTTACCTACGGCAGTGCCATATTTACCATAACATTCCGTCTGTTACACCATCCATATCTGTACAAAGCGAGAGCGCAAAATAATTTGAGAAAGCGTTATAAAAGCCCAAAACACAAGAAAGTGGGCGGGGCTGTCGGGGGCGGGCCTTGGTGTGTATGGGCCAATGTGGAGTTTTGAAGAGATTTTCGCGCAGAACTGGTCATTCAGAACTTATTTGTTTCGCTTTTCTTAGTTCAAGGTTGATCGTACTTGTCACCTTTTATACCCCTCCCCATAACCACCTGCCAGGTTCTTAATAATTCATCGTTTCGAAGCGTATGGAACTTAGGGTAACAGAAACCAGCCAACTGATGAATTGTAAAAGGGATCCAGAAATATTTCAATGCCTTCGCTTTTTCAGCTATTAAGCAGGAGTTGCAGAAACTCGATGAGCTATGGGGAAAGACAACATCGAAGGTGATGAACTCATTTCGAACGTAGCACTCCACGCTACAAAAACATTTGTTTTCAGCTCATTGGTGACACTTACCAAATGACACCTGACTACATTATTATGAGCTCCGGTTTCCAATCAACAACTGAGAAAGTCGGTGTCGTCAATGGTAAATTCACTCAAATTTGGAAGAAGACCGGCAACTCCTACAAAATCTTTCACGATGAATTTGAGATGAATTAAAAATGTATTTGGTAGCGTTGATTATATGTATATATTATCATGCGGAGTCATTAACTTTAGGAGGGAAAGAGGAATTACAAGAAATATTTGTCTAAAACTGGATTCATCGCAACGGGGGCGAAGAGAACTGCCTCAGCCTTGAAAACGAGGAGCTTTGGGGTTGGTGAACATAATTGAAGGCATAACGCACGATAATTTGGAATTCGTGGAAAGGTAGTAGAAGGGGTGGTATCCAGTGGGAATATGACGAGTAACCGAATGGAATTCTTCAAAAAATTGTTGTACACGGCACTGGACGAGCATTTTTGGACGAGTTTCTCGTTGGCATCGTGCCAACAACCGCTTTGATAGATACGGCTGCACGTATGTATTCATATATCCATGTAACAACGCTTCATATCAATTGTACTTTATAAATGAGGAGATAAGAGTACCAGCATCGTCATTCGTGTGCGGGTGGTTGTGGTGGGCGTCTAGGTTGGCATGTTGCACCGTGATAGGCGCTATAAATGCACTTTTGCTTGTGAAGGGAGCCACGCAGCTCCTGCTCACAATCAGGGGCACGATATTTTTCATGCTAGGCGTGTAGACCCTACAGCTTTAGACCCTAAGGCTTGCCGATTTATCGTGCCACTTCCCTTAAAGGATCCCTTCAAGGACAGACTCCGCCCCAAACCGTGGGAATCTTTCCTCATGGAGAGGTGACTCCGGAGCAAATGAGCCACTTATCATACGTGAAGAATTGAATGTCAAAGGTCACGGTGATCAAGCGCCATGCAGACGTGGGAGCGCAGAGAAAAACAGGAATTTGGCGCCGTCAAGGGGATTGGGTCCACTTGTCCGTAGACGCGAAATTTGCGCATTCTGCGGAATCTTTGCGTATGAAGCGGCTAAACTTAAAATTGATGATCGGAAATGCAAAATCTCCTCCCCTCCCCACGTCGCCGAACTGCCCCCAACTTAGTTCACAACTGAATTCGAGCCGAGGCAAAACCAGGGCATGCCATCGTTGTGATGATCACAATAGGGGGGGTCGTATTTGACCGCGAGGGAGGGGAGGGGGTCGTATTTGGTCCGAGAAAATTTTTTTGGTAGTTGATTTCTCTTGTTTCACGGACGGTACAAAGTGAGGGGGTCGTATTGTGGCCGTTGTGAGAGATGGAATGCAATCCTGCACAACTATCATCTTCCTATAGTTGGAAATGCAGAGTCAGAATCCGTGACGATTCCCCCCCCCCCGACGGGAAGTTCCTGGGAAACCGAGGAGTTGGTTTCTGGGACAAACTGTGAAAAAGCGGGTAAGAGGTTTTTTAAAATTAGGAAAAGGAAGGAGGCATGGGGAGGGGAGGGGCGTGTATCTGATCGATTTAGGGGCGTCCAGCATTTTGTAGTAGGAAATCGAATGCACAACAAAACTGAATATCACGCGATGTCGTGCCCTGGGCAAAACACCGCAGCGTGATATTCATAGACCATCAAACGACCCAGACAGGACAAACTCTCCCTCGTGGGCGCGACTGGCCGCTCCCCCGCCCACCATATTAGAATGCGACATATTACGATTGTCTTGTCACATATACCCGCGACACCTCCTGTAAAGAGTTTTTCTATTAGCGTCCGGAAAGTTCTCAGCGTTTTGAGTGTTTCACTTCAAACGATCATATCTTCTTATCTAATCCCGATACAAATCGAATTAGGCACCGTGTCGAAATCAGCACACTATTTGTGCCAATGTGAAACGATATCAAAAAATCAACATCAAAGAAAAACTGGTGGTAGAGAATCCACGAAGTCCATGTAGGCCTTTTTGCCTGGTCCTGATTGATGAAGTATTTTCCAGCAAGGAAGTTCTGAAAATGTTTGAAAAGGTGATAGTCGGTTGGTGAAAGGTCTGGAGAATATGGCGGGTGAGGTAGAACTTCAACCCCCCAATTCGTTCAATTTATGGATAGTGATTAACGTGTGGGCGGGCGTTGTCATGCAGAAGAATCGGACCCTTTCTGTTGACAAGTGCTGGCTGCAGCTGACGCAATTTTCGGTACATTTCGTCGATTTCTTCACAGTAGGACTCTGCTGTGATGGTTTGGCCTGGTGACAAAAAGTTATAGTGGATCACACCAGCCGATGACCACCACACTGTTGACCAATGGACTTTTTCTGGTGAAGGTTTCGGCCTGTTTGGAATTGCCTCGGTGGTTCGTCGGCATCCAACTACTGTCCGTAACGTCTCCTGTTATCATACATGATCCACTTTTCATCACAGGTGACAATTCGGTCCAAAAACGGGTCGTTTCTGTTGCGCAAAAGCAGGTGAAAGGAAACCTCGAGACATGCCAATTTCCTGCCGGTCACTCACTTGTGGCACCCACTTATCGAGTTTTTTCACCTTCCCAATGCGTTTCAGACCATCTGCAACACTGGATTTGCCAACGCCTAGCTTTTCTGCAATCTCTCGAACTGTTTGGGATGGGTCAGCCTCCAAAATCCCCTCAAAATCCTCGTCAGATATTGCTTTAGGTCGACCGCTATGAGGTTCACTTCAAGGCTGAAATCTCCAGAACGAAATTTGTCGAACCATTGCCGCACGGTGCTTTTCTCACCAACACTATTGTCCCCCCAACGCCTGGTTAATTTTGTTGGAGCTGTCTCATTGCGGTCTGGCTTAAATTTTAGTGCGAAGAAATATTCGCCGAATTGCTCTTTTGACGTGCTTCAAAAGTCTTGGGGAAAAGGCGGGGTTTTATTCAAGCCAATTGGTGAAACGGCAATTATACCATCATAGAGCAGAAAATTCTCTTCGGGATGTACTACTGAGATACAAAAAAATGGTAACACAAAACGCTGAGAACTTTCCGGACAACCTAAGGGGTGTCTCGGACTCTAGGTTCGAATATTTGAGTGCACACTTACACCATACGATTAGATTTATATTTCTTTCCACATGAAAAACAACACTTTAGAAGATATAGCTCGACAAATATGCTTATCAGAACTACCGCCGCAGTCTCGAGGCGAGCGGTTGAACCAGTACACACAAAACGTCACCTCCTACTTACTAGCTAGGAGCCAACGCTAATTCAAGTGTCCGATCATTTACAATGACGACGTTTTGTATTCCTAATTCTATAAACAAATCTAAATGTGCTGTATATACAGTAAATAACAATGGTACATTCCATTCTAGACTAGGAAGACGACTGAATCTCACAGACAGACAACAGCATGTGAGATCTTGTGGAGTATGAAAATGACAAAACAGGAGGAATATTGGATGTGAGAGGGACAATTTTAACACCAATTACGTCACACAAACGAGAACTAGTAAAGCCAAACAACAAACTGCAGTGCATTTTGGCGACGACGGGGGGGGGGGGGAAGAGGAAGGCATTTTGCACCCATATAGACAGCCATTTCATGAGCTTACATGAACAGATTTTACTATTGTAACTCAACTAGCTTGCTCCAGCTTCACCAGAGTTCACAGATTTCACCACGGTGAGTCTTGTTAATCGGAACTAACAAACAGCGAGCGTGCAAAATGCTCATCCCCCCCCTCCCCAGTCGCCGAACTGCGCCCAAACGCTTTTTTTCTCAAATGTGATAATGGGGAGAACGGAGAACGAAACACGAGATAGGCATCAAAATAACCGGCTCGAAACTCGAATGGTTGTCCTGATAAGATGAGAGATTATCGTATACAGCTCTCACTCTGAGCTTCACACTACTATATAGAAACGACCAGAATCGATGCAAAACTTACAAATATATTAGAAATTCCAAGAATTATATACCAACACGAGACTAATTATTATCACTGATAACTTAACTTGTCCAACAGCGGATAGCTCTGAGAACTAGCGTATCATAAATGCTAAACATAAAAATCTGAAAGAATAGAAACATGCCCAACAAAGTAACAAGATTAATGTTCAGATATTCACGGCTGCTCTAATCTACTGGATGAGGCCGCATTCATCATTCGCAACCCGAGCGATTCAGTCGCGTGGATTTGAGAGTCGGGCTAGTGCGTCTGATGGTGCTCTACCGTAATCGTTGGCTTTGTGACCGAACTGAATTGCGCTGTCGAGGGGTCCTATGCTGTACTTTCGCTTGTAGGGGTAGGGGTTCCCAGATATAGGACAAGACAACCACAATATGACGCGCTCGGCTTGGCGAGCGACGCCGCTTACGCGAGGGACGAGTTGTTCAAGCCGGCCGTTTGAATTTCACCGTTAAAGGTACGGGAAAAATCGATCTCACTTGACACTGAATCTTGCTCCGTCTTGGATCCACATGAGCCTCGCTACTCCAGTCAACAAAATTGATGAACATCAAGAACATGCCGCGCACCGCCGCACGAAGCGCCGCGCGCGACAGCGTGGAAAACTGCGATTGTATTGTCCGTCTCCTACGGCCCCTAGTGACCCTGAGCTCTCTACCAGTGTTTCTGACGATATGTTTCTCTCTTTGCTTTTGGCCCTTTCTTCAACCCTTCTATTCCGGTGGTTCGGATTGTGCAACTTCTCAGCGAATATAGCACTGCGCAGAAAACAATCGATACCCATGCGGTATTCCCAGCTCTTCCCAGGTGGTTTGATGGGGACAGCGGGGAATAAACTGAACACCGAAGAGTCCGGTAATTACTGATAGAGATCCAGAAGATCCATTCTACTAGATGAAGAAAAGTAGGAGAGAAGAAAACGCCAAAGACAGAAATACAAAAACACTCAGAAATGGTAGAGCTTAGGGCCATGGGACCCTGGGAGACGGACAAGACAAACGTAATTTTGCCGCATTGTCGCGTATGGCGCGTCGTGCACGGTAAGATTCAAACGGCCAACCAGAACACTCCTCTCGCGTAGGCGGCTTTGCTCGCGCGCGCCTAGCGCGGCGTATTGAGGTTGTCTTGTCATATACTCGGGAATTCCCCCATAAGCGTAGTATTGTATATCATTCCCACACACAGAGCGATTCATTTCGGTTCCATCAGCCCAATGATTAGCGGTAGAGCACATTCAGCTGCACAAGCCCGACGCTCAGACTCACGCGATTAAATCGCTAGATTCGCTAAGTATAAACGCGATCTGTTTGGTAACACTGGTATCATTTCTGAAAACATCTGCAAAGTAGCTGGGAGTAAGAGATCGTTGAAAAACGAAAAATGACCCACGTACAGTACGAGTATGACTTTCAAGATAGAAAACTCTTTGAAATAATTACTTAAATCAGATCAGGATGCACCAAAACACAGCTATGACAAGTAATATGAGTTACTCCATATATGAGAAAAGAGGTAGAAGCCTGTAGCTTTGCAAATAACCATACTTTTCTATTCAGCCTTCTCAGCACTCGTGTCCTCATCCATATAATACTGCTGTAAGCGAACGTGCCAAGCAATCGATGCACATGCTGATATGGTACGAAACTTGATGGATGATCTTTCGTGGGAGAAAATAGATGTCGTTGTGATGAAGCTGAAAAAATGCATGTGAATTTGAAGAATGATTGTCTTTTCAACTCCTTCCTTGGAACTATGCCTTCCGTGAACCCATCGTCTAGCTGAACTACCCATACAGACACTAGGAGCAAAATGCTGATGACGTTCATGACGAAAGCAACACCCCGCCCCTATGCCCAACATTCATTTACATCGACGCCGGTGACGACGTGGTTATTTCCCTACTAGCTTTTTAAACTTCGATCAGTCAGAATGAGTTGATAATGGAAAAGAACTGTCAGCAAGAACTGAGAACTCGCCAGAGCGCCTCCCTTCTCCGCTGTGTTCTCATATCAGCGTGGATTGAAAGCGGGTGGTAGTTTAGGCATTTCGGACGGTTTCTGTCTTTTCTTCACTATGAGATACCCATCACCCTTTGATTACAGCTTGGGCCCTCGTAACCAGGGCACTCCCTCCCGCTGGTGAAAACTTTTGCAGGATACAATCCCCTCCCCTTTCGCTATGCTATCCAACCACTTTTCTGCAGGTTTTTCTCCAAAATTTGGCCAGGTGGGAAGGACGGAGATGGTTGCTATCAAACAACTACTAATTTCAACTACCGAATAGATTAGTTGTAAAGAAATTCGGCGTGAAGAGGAGGGCGAGGAAATGCGAGCCCTTCCCCACGAAAATTCTGACAAGGGGGAGGGGGCATATCATTTTTTTTGTAAAAATTACTCTTTCAATCCCATTCCTTCAATGCTACAAATAGCGCGCATGGAACAGGAAACTGTCTGCCACCGAAAATGACTTTTTAAATCCTAGAACTAAGCCCCCCCTCTCTCCACCGACCAAATATGACCTCTCGCCAGGAATTCCTCAACGAACAATGTGTCTCACCCACATCCCACCACTTTCGATCGCAGGATGTCCCTTCAAACTGCAGAAAGGATCAAAAGGCAGTAAATGATAACAACGAATCAATACGAGTAAATGATAACAACGAATCAATACGACCAACGAAAGTCCCTCTCAAACATTCGGCGCACTGACACTTCATATTTTTATCGTCCGATCCACGTGGGGTGTGCACGTTCATATTTTGCAGTCGTTTCGGAAATTGGCACACTAAAACGCCCTTGACACCCTTTTCGCCATGATGTTTCAAAAAACAAGTGACACGGGCTGAAACTAGAATATTTTTTTCACGAACTGCTTCCCATCAGACTTGTTATCACAACAACAGCCCAGCTGATGCTCTGAAAGTTATCACAATAATGCCGAATTATTGCCAATAGTATTGACCCCATATGGGACTTGAACCCGCTCCTCACGCTCCCTGGACGAACGATCGCGGCTATCCGTCTCGCCACCAGGCTAAGCTACTTGACCTGGTGGCGTAATGGATAGCGCACTTGCTCGGGAAGTGTGAGGTGTGTTTTCAAGTCCAGCACAGGATCAAGACTTTGGGCGAAATTCCGCATTCTTGAGGATAATTTCCACTCAAATTCTATGAAATGAAATGATAATTGTTAGCTTCCCAGTGGTCCCCGCAAGATGTTACACAGTATAAACGCAACAAGTGGACCAATGGTAATCAGTATAATCACAAAGAATAAAAATTATAAGGAAAAAAAATCAGAATGATTGACTCAAAACAGCGACGGAAAGCGAGAAGAAACATAATCTAGTCGAAAACAAAAAAAGTAACCGCACAATTTCGACGTAAGGTCGTTTCAATCAAAAGAAACTAAAAATTTAGAGAGTACCTGGAATTTAGAATATCGAACACCTTCACGCCGTAGTTGGTTCAACTTTGCTTCCTCAACCCACTGAACGCACTGAAACGGAGAAAATTAGGCAAAATTAGGCTCGAATCAAACGAGAGGGAAGAATTTTGTTGATTCTGACAACGTGCCGGACTACTTCGGAAATCCTTTATCTCTCGTAAAGTGACGCGTACCAGTTTCACTGTTTACGTCATTTATTCATTCCTTTTCATTGCTGGACCACATTTGGTGTTGTTTCAAAAGATGGATTTTGATTGTGATTCAATTGGGTGCGTGCGGTTGACCCACCGCTAATCATTGGGCCGCAGCAATGATTGTAACAAGTTTCATGCTGACAGTTGCAGCGGGCCAACGACTAGCAGTGGAGCGCAGACGCCCGCGCTGATGAATAGTTCGAATGCCAAATGGAAACGCGGCCTCTAAGCTGGTTTATTGTGGCTTGAAGATACACCCCGCGTTCATTCGATGTTCAAGCGCATCCTATGGACATGGTAGCAAGCAAGCATATTAGTGTACCACTTTGCTGATCAAAAATGCAAGAAGGCGCCACCCGCTCGCGACGAGGCCACCGGCCTGCCTACTGGCCACTGCGACGCCTAACTTTCAGTTCTGAAGGCCCTCAGATGGTACGTTTGTTGCGGTACTAACCCTCTCCTTTTCGACCGGCAAGTGTGAGGTGATGAATGTAAGATCCGGCATCAACAAAGTGGGAACTCCTTCGATTACGCCTAGTCCTCTTATGCATGTAGGCGCGCGGTTCCTCATGCGGTTCTACATGGGGCATTTCGATCACCGGACTTGAGGACCTGCCTTTAATGGGAAATTCCCTTTTGCAATCAACCATACCCTGTAACGTCTCGAAAGGTAAGTCAGGCTTTGACAAAAAGATCAGGCACGTTGACAAGCAAAACGCTACTCCCCTTGCCACGAGCCGACCACCGGTGATAAGAAAAAATGCACTCAAAAGTAACCTCAAAATGGATCACAGTGACATGGAAATGTCAAAGGACATACCTGAGACATAGGAGGTTCATACAGATCGAGCTGTAACGTTTCTACAATACGCTCGAAATCTGCGGCATGGAAGCAAACGACATCCTTCACAGCTCGACGAGACGGCCTAAAAATAGATAATGCACTGCACACTGCGTGAACCTGTTCTCAATTGGATAAGCTTTATCAATTTTCACAAAACATAAAAAAATAGAAAGTAATCACAGCTCTCTAGAAAAAACATGGGCGAATAACATAAAACCAAAATAACTCTTACTTTTCATTCGGAGAACGTATAGACTGAAGTATGCCTACAGCAGCTGTTGTTTTCCGTTCAAGGCCATCACCAACGTGATCAGCATGACAAGGCGTACGATCCTCAAACAGCAATCCCGGCGTTCGTAGTGACTAAATTGAAAAAGCCTATAGGTCAACCACAACTGACATAAACCCAGATAGAATCGCTATCACCACTATGATTTCGTTGCTATAGTAGAAAGAAACTAAAAACAAGCTCGAAAAGAAGCTTTCTGAAAGAGGCCGGCTCTGATGAAAGCATAAAAAAATTACCGGATTGCATGCGAATGTCCACGCCCTGTCGTCACTGTCTTCCTCCGTTTGCTTTCACGCTCGTCTTTCACGTCATCCGTGCGTATTAGCTAGAAATATGGAGCCATCAAAATGAAGACAAAGCTCTGGAGCACAAAATTAGTGTAAGCTCAGAAAGACAGGGTGTACAGTACACCAAAGTGCACGTGATGCTAAGTGCCGAGTGGAAAGCGGAATAGGTGTCGCTCTCGCTTCCCGACTTCATCCTGGAACTCCTTAACGTATTCACAGAGACCTTTGATTCCGCGCGGTTTCTAGGGGGTACTGTACGCGCCTTGTTTCGCTGAACTTGCAATCTCTTCCTTGGAAGCCTACTTGATAGGGCAGAATTCATATTATATATGGCAGAAGAAAGTCATAGGGGAAGTATATCAAAAACAGAGAAAATGAGAAAGGTGTAAAAAAATTACAGGAAAAGATAAGCAAAGAAAAAAGAAACTAATAAAAACATAAAATAAAATATTGATATAAGAATGAGAAAGATGAATGAGAAGAGAGAAAGATGAATGTTGAAAAAGATGGACATTGCAAATGAAGCAGTAAGCACTAACCTGTTCACCTGGACGAACCCAAAATATTGGGCCATCATCACATTCGGTGACAGTGTCCAAATGCAATGCCGACCATTCACCCCATGGCATAATTGGCCGTAGGATCTAAAGCAAGAAGTTGCTGTTTTAAGTTGATAACAAAGAACAGCTAGATGACATCGATCACCAGAAAGGCACAGTTTGCAATCCCCTACACGAAAACCTCTTCCTTTTATAAGGTGCGCAGATCCGCAGCCGACTAATGTGCACCACTTTTTTCACACGAAAGTACATGGCAAGGGCGCTAGGAACTAGCAGAGATGGTGTTCACCAGTGGGTGCAAGCCGCCCACGCCATAAATGCTGAGTTCTACTGCGGGTAATCTTCGCGCCTCTCTTTACAGCCATTAGTTCACAGTTTAACCACTTGTATTTCTACCTTCGTTACAGCCATACGCGTCAGAATTAAATGAAAAAGAGAACTGGAAACAAGTGGCAAACGAAAGGCAGAAATTATTCATTACGAAAATGAAAAAAAACAACTTGGAACTAGGAAACTTACTGGAGATTTTTCCAATTCCGCAAGCAGTTCAGCGAAGTAGTCTCCACATTCCTCCTGCTTTGCGCCAACCATCGACACAGAATGCATTGGACCGCATCTGAAAAAAAAACTCATGACTTTTTTGCAACTAGTAGTGGGGACATGGTCTAAGAAAACATACCGGAACGTCCCATGGTGGCACGTTTCCATAACTTGCTTGTAGTAAGAGTTGAATGGCATGGTTTCGACAAGTTGTTTATTCGTCAATGATCCAATCTTAAAAATTGTTAATTAATAACAATTCTAATAAGGGCTCGTAGGCACTGCCTTCTCCCACCAAATCTACAATAGCTGTTCCACATTTTAAGTTCTGTAAACGAAGTAAGAACGATAGTTTATGCACCACAAGAGTTTAAAACATACACGTCCTCAACGTAACCAACACTACTTGGGGATCACGCGGACACTATTCACTTTTTGCGATTTTAGAGAACAGTTCCTAAAAGACAATAGAGGTACCCACTTCCTTGTGACGGATACGCATCAAGAGAATTCTGTGTAATAAGATCGCGCTCATATCCAGGGCACGCTTTATGTCAGGGATCCCCTACAGAGTGGCCCTCATTGGTTCCTGGAGCGGGAGAGACCCTGACTGGCTCGGCAACAATGTTTCTGTTGATTCTGTCTGTTTCGTGAGCCCTTTTATCCCCTTAGCATCCCTATTCGGCTGCGCGGACAATTTTATTTCGTTAACAGTCAATTGGAGGTCCTGACCTACTACTCGACGCATGGGAGGAGGTAACACTCTAGAAATATTCTCCAACACTTTTAAAAGTGGCCCGATTCACACTCAAGTTGGGGAATCCACAGAATTTACAATCCGCTGAGAGCATTAGATATAAATCGATTTTGGCGATTAGACCGCTGCAGAAAGAGCGGGGCTGACTCATGCCTAGACCTGTTCGCACATAATATTCCTCGCTTACGGAGTTCCCAGCTTTCGCTACTCCCGGACTAGGCTTACTGCTCACTAGCGTTCCATCAAAACTAGGGCACAGGTGTACGCTGTCGTATCTGGTCGCTGGGCGGAGGGGGATGTACTGGCTTGGGAACATTTTTTTGATAGCTGAACTTTCCTGTCCCACGCGCGCTGTCCACACTGCAGGGAACCCCTCGTTGTACGCGGGGAAAGCATTTGTTTGTGACTTTGAGAGGAGTCGTATTTGGCCATAAGAAAATTTTACGATTGCTGACTTTTCGCGGTTTTTCATTTCGCATGTGCTATGTGCGCCTCTAGTTGGCGGTGTAGCCAAAGTACTACACAACACTATTTTCGGTAACTCAATTTAGGAATCGTTCTTGGCGCTTCTACCCCTCCATCCCTAAATTTGAAAAAAAAACTGAATTATTTTCGATATTTTGTAAAAAATTAGGAAAAGTTAGCAAAAAGGTAGGCAGGATAGGGAAGGGGGATTTTCGCACCAGCAAAGGGGGAATTGGGGAAGGGGGGGGGGAGGGAGAGTCACATTTACAAAAACTTCCTCCAGTCACAGCACGAGCCCTGATTTCAGCCAAGCCCTCCAAAGGCAATGTACTTCACGCAAAGGCCGGGCTCATTGGTAAGAGTTTCCTTCCGCTCGAGGTGCCGGGGCTTAATGGACGTTCGACTCAGCGCTGGCTCGACAAGCTGCACACAGAGTTGGAATTAGATGACATTCACTACGACCAGGCAATCAATCGGGAGAAATGGCGTCATCACATAAGAAAAGCAGATTCTTTCACTGAGCGGAACAAACGCTAAAGAAAAAAAGGAAGGAGGATGATATCTAGGTCACAATGTCTGACAATCACGACAGAGCAGAACTAGTTTAGGAATCCAACTGTAGTAATAAAAAAATTTAGAATCTCAGTGAGCAAGCTGAAATAGCCCTGACAAGCAACCTGAAGAAGCTTGAGATCTTCCGCAAAGAAAGGAGGAAAGGAACAAAAGGCAAGAACTCACCTTCACCGGCAAATGGGGATGTTTTTCGTGCAGATATTGGAAGACATCCTGGAACAATAAATCTTGAGAAAACGAAAAAAAAACTTTCATAATATACTGGAATGTCCACTTACAACAAGATAAGAAGCGGCATTTTCAAGTACACCAATCACAAACACTGGAACACCGTTTGATTCAGCTAGCCCTAGCCGAATGAACTGCTTCGCGAATTCCATCCTTGAAATGGTAAAATGGTTGTGGGGAAATATGTGAGAAAATACACAATGACAGAAATGAAAAACAGTCAACATGATGATCACAAAACTATTAGGAAACCCACTGCAGAAGTAACGTATGCTACATTCCTAAAGGCACGTCCCGCGATTACAGGAGAAGCAAACACCTTCCTTCGACAAGGTAGTTTTTCCGCAAGCACGGAAGATGTCTAACTCCCGGGGCGTGATAAGCACGCTATGCGATCGTGACGAGTCAATGCTCCTCCCACCGCCTTAACCGCGCCCAACGTTCTGTGTGGGTGCGTGGTACGAGGAGTGGGACGATTCCTACACTTCGCTCTTTTCATGCCTAATGACGAGAGCGACGCGATAAGTGTAAAAACACATGTAATTATGATTAGGACCCCACTACGTTATGGGAG
>MU916120.1:17631-54974 GCA_036418165.1 Cooperia oncophora
AGTTGTGCGGATCCTAAGCCTTGCTCTGTCTGTTACGATTCGATCACTACAGCGCCTTATGAGCAGCGCACTACCGAAAAAGTTCCGTTAAAATTATGGAGCCGCCTGGCGAAGCCAGGCCAGCTCGGCGAAGCCGAGCTCAAGAGAAGGAGGAGAGCACGGCGTTAGCCGTGCGATCCGACTGGTATTACAATAAATCATTAGTGAGTCGTTGGAATATCATGTGGAGCCTTGAAGAAAACGCTTGGAGGTGAATGGAGCTACATAGCTCAGGCACTATCCTCCTTTTGCTACTCTCCCCTCATCTGAATTCACGCCAGGTGCCGACGCAAGAATAGGCCTTCGGCACGAGGGCCAAGCTCTTTTGTGCTAGACGGATGCTATGTTGGTGCCTAGAAGGTCCATTTTTTTCTTAGAAACCAGCTTAAAACCAAACGCACACAAATACTCGTGAATGCTGGTGCTTGGAATGTTGTGATACCCCGGCGCAGTCTCCCGACTCCGCTTGCGCTGCCGCACGCCTAATCATAGCCAGACGCGCTGCTCGTCTCGACCCTCTCATCTCTTTGAGTGCGTGTTTTGCTTGGCTTTTGGTATCGACGCAAAGGATGTATCTTGAGGATGTCAGGGGCGGAGCGGAAGACGATACCCGAGGTTACTAGCCTACAGCCCCGTTCTGCTTTCCAGTGAGAAGAGTACCACAATACCACAGCTGCGGACCGATTCACCTCGCACAGGGCAAGGACCATACTCAGAGGCGAACGTAGTTTGTTTCTGTGGCCAGACCTGACGCCGAAAATAAACTTCTACAATAAATGGAACCTTTTCAAAAAAATTGAGACAGTGAAGGGTAAGTAAGACCCCGAAAACTGAAAATATTTCCAACAGATAAATAACTAGCAATACTTCGAAAAAAAAAAAAACGTTTAGGGAAAACTAGCCTTTGACAGAGAACCGGAACCAAGTGACTGTGATGCCTTCTGCTTTTCTTGGTCTTTCTTTGTTTCAGCTGGAAGGCGTTCATCACCGCGTGTCGCCTCGCGAACTTCAGTTTTAACTTTGGCTTGTGCAACCTTATTGGGTGTTCCGTTCACCCTTTTTGGATCCCTCTCAGAAGTCTCAGATCTCGGCACTTTCTTCTCCGGGGTAGACTGCTTTTTCTCCGAAGGTGACAACAGAGCGGAAGCAGTCCCGTCGTGCTTCGAAGAAAGTACTTTTGAAGTCCCCGCTACATCAGATCTCATCGTTTCGCTTTCTTTTCCACCAATATTGGCATCTGTGTGCAATTTTTCCTTCTCGGCAGCTGTGCTCTTGATCTTTTCTTTGAATCTTCAAACACTTTCCGCTCGATTTCATCCACATTACCATTCAAGGAGGGTATAGCAGTACCAGCGCTGCTTTCAGGCGTTGGAGCAGTGCCATTTTGGGCAACGGCATCGTTAGCTGACTCGTTTATGATAGTGGCTGTGGAGCACGGTACTGTATGGTCCTCCATATCGATTTCCACTTTGATAGGTGCGTCTAGACTGCTGTTACTGATGTCAGCATTTTTCAGCTTTTCCTTAGCTTCAGACTCCACATTCAACTCCGCTTTGACTGACAGCTTCTCATGGGTAATCAGGCACTCATGTTGGGAAGCATACGTTTTCATCAGCTCGACTCTCGTTTCAATTTGAATTTCCGGAAGAGGTTCGACGCTCTCATCCACTTTTCGCACAGGAGAACATGGCTGAAAAAAAGCATTTGCTAATGGAATTGGATTTGCAGTTTAAGACTAATGTGTTTCAAAATTAAACTGTCCCGTAACTGTACGAATTGCTAAAATGAAAAATGTTGTTTCGAAGGCACATTCGCTGATGCAAAACCTGAAGCCAAACCCCGCGAACGCATAGTACGCACAGTGGCGTTCAATACAAAACTGTAGTCACTGAGTGACTCTCTATGGAAGAAAAAGGCAAAAAAATTATAGAGAATATCCCAAGTAAGGACCCTTGGCAGCCTCTCTAGACGAGCTCTCCGAACCTTTTCGTTCTAGGGCAGCAACATGAAATCCTGCGGCCCCCGCTCACTAATCGTTTCCTCGCGTTATCCAGTGTAAATACCACCTTACAGTAAAAGGGAATTGAAAAACACGGTGTAAAAGCTGAACTCGTATTAGAAAATACCCTATATTGTTTTGGTGAGCTGGGGTCATGACTGCCGGCAATTAGGGAGGGGTCATAACTGCCGCTTAAGAAGGCCACAGCGCCTTCGTTATCTACTGTGAAGCGACGAGTGGGAAAACCTCGGAGACTGAGAAGCAGACTACTCGTACGACCCCCTAATGCGCGGGGGTTGTCTTTGACACTTTACTATTGAAAAAGACTACCTCTTGCTTTATTTGTTTCGCTTTCCGATCCTCCGAAGTAGTAACAGCTTCTCCGTTGGAAATTGGCTCTTTTTCTGACTTAGGGGTATTCTCACGCTGTCTCTGAAAATATTAACCTAACAGTAGCAGTGTACTAAAATAACCACCTAAAAAGAATCACCTCCGGGCGCTTCCTCGGGCTAGCTTTCGGTTGCTTGTGCGAATTAGATAAGTCCACCAGGATTGGATCAGAAGCGAGAGAATCCATGTGAGAGACCTTAAACATGCACAGTTGATCTACAGTTTACCCAGAAATAGGCTTGAAAATACCTTCACTTGCTGCTCCGATAAAGCTCCATTCCTCTGTATTGATTTCTCTGCAGCAGAGCTATTGCCGTTTTGATGAGATGTGGAGGTGCTTTCAGTACTATGACCTGCACGTGTAGAGCTTTTCGCTGACGTTTCTCGATTGACCCTGTCATCAGACGTGCTCGGCGTTTCAGAAGTCTCAACTTTTGGAGCACATGCTAGAGAAGTAGCCGGAGATTGTTCCATTGAAACTGTTTGTGAAGGTGCAGCAAGATCAGGAGGTGGAGGTGGAGGAGGGGCACATTGTAAAGATGCTATAGCAGCTTGTTCAAGTGCTGCTTTTTCACGTTCCTTAAACAACAAACCCTCTCACGCTAACGTCAAGAAAGTAAAGATCGAAGAAAAAAGGAAATGCACTATGAAGGATGCAAACGGTCACCTTCTGTAGCTCCAGCTGCCTTCGTCTTTCCTGCTCTTTCCGGATTTGTTCTTCAATTTTCCTTTCGAGTTCTAGCCTCCTCTCCTCATTAATCGGCTATAACAGTTACTTCTTTTCTCAGATGTTACTGTATACAAAAAGAGCTCTTTTTGAAATTTTGATTGATGGCATGGGGCCCCCTCTTCACATCGAACGGTACTGAACTCGCTTCAGCATTCAGATGATCTGAAAGGGCCTAAGGACCAGGAGCGCCATCAATAAAAGTTTTGAAAAGAGGATTTTCCAATTAGGAAGGATTTTCTAATTAGGAAAATACTAGGTATTAAAGCTAAGGGAACTATCCGATATCTTTTTCCAATTAGGAAAATACTAGGTATTAAAGCTAAGGGAACTACCGATATCTCCAAGTACTGGCAAGCCTACAGAAAAGGCAAGAAAAAATGAAACTCACAACTTCTTTCTTGACTGGTTTTTGAACAGGAAAGTCGGAAATAGTTAGTTTCACTTGCGCCGAAGCAGGTGGTATTGTGGGTTGGATCATGGCTGAAAATCACCATATATCAGATTGCATTAAACCCGAAATTTGCTAGACCAAATGAAACTATAAGGTTGACCGGAAAGTTTTGAGAAAATGTCGCTCCCTCACTTCTGAGATCGTCTAACTTTCGCGACTTCACAGGAAGTAAGAGAAGGCGCTGCGGGCCCTCATGAGTGGCAGTTCTGACGCCTCCCTGGTTGCCCCGCCCATCGAAATACAAGGGCTATGTTCTATCACGAGTTCAGTTTTTATACCGCGTTTTTCGATTTTTTCACTAATTGATGATATTACCACTGGACGACACGAGCAAACGTTATGTGAGCCAGAAGCGGTAGGATATTTTGCTGGCATGAAACGAGCAGGTTCGAGAACTCGCACAGTGAATCGGGAGGGGTCCTTACTCAGTTCTCCGTGATTCTGTTTTGCTTTTTTCTTCCCATTAGAGTCATTTAGTGACCTAGATTTGCAACTGAAAGCCCCTTTATACAATATGCAATCGCGGGGTTCATTTTCAAGGGAAATAAAAAAGGAAATGTTGACTATGACACTGATCCAAGCATCATACAGTAATTAAAAAGGCTTAAGGCCTGACGGGAAACACTCAAAACTTTCCAGAAAACCTTAAAAGAATAAAGAATAACAAAAAAGTTGATGAAACTGAATAAACACGAACACTGCGGCATCATCGGCATCGGCGGGATAGGTGGACATCCCGGGAAGAACATGGGTGGAGGATAGAAAGGCGGAAAAGACATCCTGAACGTGGATGATTTAGTCAGAACGAAAATGTCAGTATAGTTACAAAAAAATTAATTAGCATCACTGCTAAAGAGAAAAAAAATTGAAAAAAAAATTACATTGGGGGAGGGGCACCATATGGTGACGGTGGAACAACCGCCACCTGAGGAGGGTAAGCTGCAGGCGGCATTGCTGCCAACGGAGGAGGTACAATAGGTGGAGGTGGTACTTCTTCTTCACACGGTGGCATTGGAGGTGTTCGTGGTCCACGGGGTCGATTCATCCTGAAGCGAGATTAAATAAAATATTCCCACATGAATCCAGAGCTTTAGAATTCGCGCTAACAACACATATAATCGAATGCTCAATAAAAAACAAGAATAAGACTGCTTTGCAAAAACATAAGTTGGCAAAAATCCGACAAAAATCCCTTAAACTCATCAGAATTCGGCTGATATCCGTTTCTGTGTCTGTGTTGAGCAAGGTTCTCGAGGAAACCAAGTAGAAAAAAAATCTAAGAAAACTCAAAACACACCGTTTAGGAGGTGGTGGTGGCGGAGGACACAGTGAAGAAACTCCACCATTTCCAGCCTAAAAAGAAATGCTTTCACTACTGTATCAACGGTTATAACGTTATCTACATTCTCGTTCGCTGCGGATGATAGAGATGATAGATGTTTGGTTTCGCGCAACCCCAGCCCGCTTTTTTCCTCTATATCATTCGCATCCACCGTTTTAATCCAACGCCTACACGCTTCAAGAACTGGTAGAAAATGGGCTGGCAGTGCGGTAAACCCAGCCTTACTGACACACCCCATCATCTTCAGCGAGGAATACCTTCTGTAACAAGAACTCACATTAACTGAATTTATTCCAGTGCTATATGGCGAAATGACAACGGGATCAACGCACGGCTAAATATGGGACATTTCATATGATACAGTCCTTACAATTCAAAGTCATAACAAAAAACCGTATTTTCTGGAGTATCAGGCTCACTTAGGGTGTAGTGATAGGAAGGTTCAGACTTGTAGCGCTACAGCGTCGCGCTACAGCTGTAGCGCTACAGTTGTACCGAACTCCAGCTTTTATGTTTTTTTCTTTCTGTATTCAACCCTCTTCTCTTGTTTCTCATATTTATCTGATAGTGAGCTCCTGTTTTCTACTTTACACTGTACGTGGATGCCAAAAACAATTTCGTCATCGGAGTCAACGTGAGGCACCACTGCAAGACATCAAGCAAAGCCATCAAACATCAATAGCAACTCTGAAACCAAATAATTAAAGTCAAAAACGATAAATAAAACCAATTATCACAGTCTTCTGTATCAAAAACTACATTAAAATGTGATAAAGTAGAAAACAGGAGCTCACTATCAGATAAATATGAGAAAAACAAAGAGAAGAGGGTTGAATACAGAAAGAAAAAACATAAAAGCTGGAGTTCGGTACAGCTGTAGCGCTACAAGTCTAACGCTGCCATAGCTGGCGCACGTCCTGGGTCTATTATTAGGTTGTCCGGAAAGTTCTCAGCGTTTTGTGCACCTATTTTTTGTACATTCACTGCTGATTAAAAACTCATTCTGCCTTGCTTCTCAGTAGCACATCCTGTAGAGAATTTCTTGCGCTATCTGATGGTATAATTGCCGTTTCACCATTGCTTGATAAACCCCCTTTTTTCAAGATTTTTTCAAGCATGTGAAAAGAGCACTTCGGACGATTTTTTTCTTCGACTATAAATTGGTCGGCACGTATTCGGCCAATCGAAACAGCTCAACAAATTAACCAGGTGTGGATTCTGCAGATTTCAGCCTTGAAGATGAACCTCATAGCGGTCGACCTAAAGCAATATCTGACGAGGATTTTAGGGGATTTTGGAGGCTGACCCATCCCAAACAGTTCGAGAGATAGCAGAAGAGCTAGGCGTTGGCAAATCCACTGTTGCAGATGGTCTGGAACGCATTGGGAAGGTGAAAAAACTCGACAATTGGGTGCCCCACAATCGGAGTGACCGGCAGAAACGACCTGTTTTTGGACCGAATTGTCACCTGTGATGAAAAATGGGTCATGTATGATAACAGGAGACGTTCCGGACAGTGGTTGGATTTCGACGAACCACCGAGGTAATTTTCAAAGCCGAACCCTCACGAAAAAAGATTCTGGTCACGTCTTGGTGGTCGGCTGGTGTGATCCACTATAACTTTTTATCACCAGGCCAAACCATCACAGCAGAACCCTACTAAACCGACCAAATGTACCGAAAATATTGTCAGCTGCAGCCAACACTTATCAAAAGAAAGGGTCCGATTCTTTTGCATGACAACGCCCGCCCACACGTTTCACAAATCACTATCCATAAATTGAACGAATTGGGGGTTGAAGTTCTACCTCAACCGCCATATTCTCCAGACCTTCCACCAACCGAATATTCCCTTTTCAAACATTTTCAGAACTTCCTTGCTGGGAAATACTTCATCAAACAGGACCAGGCAAAAAAGCCTTCGTGGATTTCGTGAATTTTCGACCACCCAGTTTTTTACTTTGATGGGATTTCTCGACTGCTGTCACATTGGCAAAAGTGTGCTGATTCGAATGGTGCCTATTTCGATTAAATCCGATGAGTATTAAAAAGTTACGATCGTTTAAAGTGAAACACCCAAAACGCTGAGAACTTTCCGGACAACCTAATATAACGCTCAGGCAAACCAAGCCTTGTACCCTTGCGGGATTGTAAATTGGTACCAGATTCGTTTGGGAGGATAGTTACACTGACACTACTTGCACATCGGCTGGCCCCGCAAATCATTGTAAGGGCTACATCGCATTCAATAGGCCTTTACGATTCCAAATGCACTTAGAATGCGTACCGCATCTCACAAAGAGACTAAACAACGGCGAAGACTTTATCCTTTGTCCTTATGAGGGGCATCTATTCGCGATGTCGCAAATACGCGCACGATAACGTGCGCGAAAAATTACGCGATACAGCTGTTGCTTTTGCCCCTTTTGCAACACTTATCTCTTAATTGGTTTGAAAGCACTTCCCCTCTATTAGAATTCCATGGAAATTAATTAACGATATGAAGCAAAGTTGACAGAACCAGTGATGGGCGCAGTTAGGGAGGGGCGGCACTGACTTTCGTTGCTTCCCGTTGTCGTATTTATTGCTTCGCGAGGTTCAACAGGGTATTCTTTACAAGAGCTGACAAATAGTTTCCACTAACTTTGACCGATACCACCAGATTCACGAATCTATGACTCAACACGACAGGGAGAAGCAGCGAAACTGCAAAATCCCTTTCCCGTCGCCGAACTGCGCCCACTAATAATCTCAAGACATGTAATACCTGCTTGTGGAACTTTCATAACATGAAACATACAATCAAAAATATTTTTTTCTGTGCAAAGAGTTCGTGATATTCGAAGAGAAGCTGCGTCTCTTACACGAATGGACGGCGCACGTTCATTCCAGACAAACGGAATGGTACAGAAATATTGAGCCTTCTCACAACAAGGAACTTTACCTTGATGGCTCAATTTCGCGTGCGATGCACCGAGAACTGCTGTTGTGATGGAGATGACGTCTGAAAAAAAAAAATGGTTGACTACAGTGGTACCAATTGAAAAACAGCACTCTATACTGTCACACAAGTACTATCATTGAATTACTCGTTCCCGCTTGGCGATGCTCTTATCAACAGTGACTGACGTGTTAGGGTTTTAGGGTTCTTACATGGGAAACAAATCTTTGGTACATTCTGAAGTAAATCCCAAGTCCGACTCTCATCTTAACCTCGGCATCTGCTTTTTATATATTGTTATGACGTTTTAACTGACATATGACGAGGTATAGCGTGCAAGTTGAGGGTCCGGTTTCACCTTCTTCGGAGCCTGAAAGGGTCAAACCGAATTATGATCTCCGACCAGCACCAAACGCACTCCTTACCCTTTCGACCCCACTAAGTCCAGCACGTAATACGAGTGAAACAGCTAACATACCTCAACCGGATTCACCGGATCAACATTGTTGGTTTATTAGAGGGTTCTCCTAATAATCTAAAACGTCACCTAGTTCGAAACCGCCTCTACGACGCACATGTGTAACCCCTGATTGTGTAGTTTGCCCTGCTGGCAGGGAAGGAGACTGCATAGTCGCAGGTGTGGTCTACAAGATCTCCTGTTTAACTTGTGGAGATGAATACATTGGTGAAACGGCTAGGCCACTCCATGTGCGGACTCAAGGCAGGCGCGATGAACAGTCTATGACTGCGGTTTGACCATCAGGATGTCACAGGGGTACAAGACCACAGCGGAGACGATTCTGGAAGTCACGGTTTAGCAGGTTTTAGAGCGCGAAAGGAACCGCACTTTCGCCGCGAAAGAAACTCTTTCGAAACATTCTGGATTCTCAGGTTAGGATCCTGGAGAATGAACTGCAGTGGAGAATGTTATCAACACCCGCGAGAGCCTATCTCTACTGATATTAAAATTAGCATTTAAGCTTAGTCTCAGTTCGAAAACTTCACTCACGAAGCCCGTCGTTTGATCCGGGTGAATCCGGTTGAGGTATGTTGGCTGTTTCACTCGTATTACGTGCTGAATTTAGTGGGGTCGAAAGGGTAAGGAGTGCGTTTAATGCTGAGTCGGAGATCATAATTCCCTTTCAGGCTCCGAAGAAGGCGAAACCGCCGAAACGTCAGCCTTCATAGCAACCTCGTCTATGCAGTTTAAAAAAAATGTTATAACAAATCATTGGAATTGAAAGCATTGCCACTGAAAGAAATGAGAGATTCTAAGGTGCAAGTTTCAAACATCGCATAATTGAAGATTTGAATATAACAAAATCTATCAGCTGAACATTTGAATAATCACGGGATGTGTGCAGGGTTACAAAGGAGGGGATTGTTATACCCGCGTTGCAGCAAGGAAAAATGCAGTTTTCGTCACGTGCGCAGCATTCACACCAGGACCTTAGGTGAACTGGGCTAGGAAGTGCCACAGAACGTCAAGGTGAGGGGACATACAAATGGTAGGCGAAACCAGTGAAAAATCTGAGAAAAAAAACTCAAACACACTACTAGGCAAGCCAAGCCTGCCAGAAACATCAGACACGGTTTTACCTTTTCACAAAACCCAATTTACGACCCGTACCTCTCTGCGACCAATATCTCGCAGAATCCCCATCGAAGACGCGCAGGAGGCTGTCGAACAATACAATTGCTAGGCCCTCCTCGAACTAATTTCTAATAAAAACCTTCTCATTTTTTGAAAGTGAGCGCTAAGTTTACCCTGCTCAGATCTGCCCATAAATTTTTCCCTTGCGTTTTTCACTGCAGCCATAATGGATGTAACAAACCCCAGAGGGGCGGCGTGGCAGTGCGCGCGATGCGTTGTAAAAGGCTGTCATTCGGTTCCCACCTCTCACTTGCTCTCATACGGACTCCGCAGCTGCGAGGAATCCAAGAGTGAGACCGGAGGGAAATATTGGATCAGGGAGAATATTGTATTCAATCACGCGAGAGCTATTTCCCTATATAAGAATTAGCATTAACGGCTTAGTCGTCAGTTTCGGAGAACTTGTATCACGAGCGCTCGGTCGTTTGATCGGGTCGATTCCGGCTTTGAGGGATGTTGGCTGTTTCACTCCTGTATTAGTGATGCTTAACTAGGTGCGGCGGTCGCGGCAAGGGTAAGGAGTGCGTTCAATGTGGCTCAGGGTCGGAGATGTATAATTAGGCTTGACCTTTCAGGTCCGAAGAAGTGCGAAAACCGACCGAAACTGTCGGCCGATAAACCGTCACATAACCACCTCGTCTATGCAGTGTTTGAACAAAAACGTTAATATTAACAATCACTGGGAATTGAAAGCATTGCAATTGAAAGGTAACATGAGAGATTCTAAGGCACTTCAAACATCCATAAATGAAATTTGAAGTATACAAACTTATGAGGGCTGAACACTGATTAACTTCAATCATGGGCATGCTGTGCAGGTAGAACGGAGAGAATGTTATACCCGCGTCATGCCAGGCAAGGCAAAGAAATGCTCAGTTTTCGTCGACGTGTGACGCAGCATTCACACCAGGACCTAATCTGACGGCTGGCTAGGCAAGTGCGGGTAGGCAGAACGTCAAGGTGAGAGGGACATAACAAAGGTAGGCGAAAAACAGGATAGAAATCGAGAAAACTCAACAGACTACTACGCGGCCAAGCTGAATAAACCTGCAGAAGCTACGGTGTTTACGTTTTCACAACCCAATTTACGACCCGTACCTCTCTGCCGACCAAATATCCTCGCAGGAAATCCCCCAACGGAAGACGCGCAGAGGCTGTCAACAATACCAAATCTGCTAACTCCTCGAACTAATTTCTAATAAAAACTCTCTCATTTTTTTTCAAGTAAGCGCTAAAGTTTGACCCTGGCTCAGACTGCCCATAAAATTTTCCTTTGCCTTTTTCACTGCAGCCATAATGGATGTAACAAACCCCAGAGGGCGGGCGTGGCAGTGCGCGCGATGCGTTGTAAATAGCTGTCATTCGGTTCCGGCACCACTCTTCACTTTGGCTTTGCTCTCATACGACTCCGAGCCTTTCCTTTTCATCTCGAATGAGCTCAGCATAGAAACCAAGAAGACATGACGTATAAAAAAACGGAAGACCCTGTAGCGCTCACCCTGTTACTGCGTTGGGAAATTTAAACTTACGGCTTGTCCTGGCTGACCCCTTCCAAACGACAGTAGAAACAAAGAAACACAGCTGAGAGGAGCGACTTTTGTCCCGATCTTGAATCATCCATTTTTGCCTGTTCGCTGAGCTACGGCTTAAAAAAGACCGTGGCCTATTACCGATTCATCAGGCGTGGGCCGAACTGGGTCGTAACGTGGAAGAATGCAGAAAGGACTGGCCATCTAACTCCAGTAGGACACAGAATGAGGTAACCCATATCGAAAAAAGGAAATTTGGAAAACAGGGACTAAACGGTGTTTCTACACAAAACACGGTAAATGGAATGCGAATTAAAAGTTTTATTCATTCTGAAATTAGGGACAGCAGGATGAAACCTGAACAGCTGGCTCTGGAAAATCTTATACGCCCTCAAAATGAGCTATTCCAATTATATTAGGGAGAGGTGGCCTACCCAGTCCCGCGAACTCTTCTTTTTCGTCAACACATTCGAGATGACGTATACTCCTGGGAGTACATGCAAAAATTTCTCTTTCAGCGATTCGCGTACTCATGCGAGTGCACGCGCCCCTTCGCTTGTGAATTTTCTTTTACTCTTTCACAAACAATCACATGCGAATAAACAACATTGAAATAATATACATGTTCTAGAAGGCCTGAACTTCCGGGAGTACACGCACCTTTTTCCCTTTTTCCCTTGTGGTCTTTCTACTTTTGCTTTTACTACCGTTTATTCAAGTATAGTATTGCAAATAAACAAAAATAACACCAAGAACATTATTAGTGGGTTTTTTGAAAGAAGTTGATTTCCAACTTTCAAATAAAAGGGGGAAAATTAAGGAGAAATGGGAGAAAAATCACGATAAAACCCACAAAAAATGTTCGTAGCATTAACATAATTTCTTGTAAAAATCTTTTCCGTCCGAATCAACCTCGTAACATACTAAAAACATACTTTGTCTGCCAGAAATTGCATGAAAATTTGTAAAAGAGAAAATTTGATATAAACGTAAAAAAAACGAAACGCGCGAGGTTCTGCTTAAAACGACAAACGGGAGATATTGGCGAAATGGCGTCGCCGCGAACTAAATCCTTACCCCAGGCTCACACCATTTCTTCACACCGCTCTAGCACCTTTTCTCCCTGCACAGTTTGTAGCGGAGTGGAGACCGTTCACCGGGATGTCCGGTCTAATTGAAGAGTACACCTGAGGTAACACTCTCAGTTGGGGACACCAGACAATGGGAGAATATGCAATAAAGGAAAACACAATTATCGATCTGGTCAAACAGGAGAACAGGAGAATAGGTGTCGGTCAGTTTCTACATACTCACTTGGCGCGCCTTCTCTAAATCTATCCTCTCAGCTTAAAGGCAGTTGGCACGATAAATCCCCAAGACGACTAGGATCAATACTCCTGGCAGGATAGAATTCCGCGACCCTGGGCAGGCGCTGCATAGCGGTTTCCCCGAGGAAGGTGCCCTTATAAGGGCCCTAAGCCACAACATTCCGACCCAAACGCCCGCCCGCCCACAAATGGACGACCGTTCCTGACGCTCGTATTCATTCATTTGCTAAGCAAATTATGAAGCGAAGGGATTGGTATGAAGCGGCCGTGATGCTGCATGCATACATGGGTACACATATGCAGCCGTATCTTCGGTAGCGGTGATTGGCAAGATGCGTACGGGAAACTCGTCCGAAATCGATTTTCAAGTCACTGAGAACGGAGGCTTTTTCTTCGCAGGATTTTGACCGTTTCACTCCGTTCTTTCGCCATTTCCCCACTATACAGCTCCTACTAGCATTTCAGGCCGAGTACCAATTTATCGTGCCAGCTGCCTTTGACCAAACGACACTCATACATTCCTTTGGCGCGCATCCTCTCCAACTCTGTCGCCAATTATGGGGGGGGGGGGGGGGGGGGGGGGGGGGGGGGGGGGGGGGGGGGGGGGGGGGGGGGGGGGGGGGGGGGGGGGGGGGGGGGGGGGTAAGTCTAAGAAAAAATTACTGGAAAACAGTAAATTGAAAATATTAAATGGGTGTACAGTTTTGAAGAATGAAATAATAGCGGTCAAAACTACAAAGCAGCTAGGAAACATTTCAACGAAGCATTTTGAAACGAACCCTTTCATAGCTCCCATTTTGCAACTTGCGACGTTTTCTGGCGTGCTCAGCTTCACTTGACGCTGACGATGAGCTCGAGTCGCTATCGGCTCCTCGCTTACCATTACGATGATAACCGTCCCGCTACAATAGTGATAATTATAACTTTTAAGTAAACAATGACCAAATTGATGGAAGACTTCAACGAGTGAAACCATATATCACATACATATTAAAGTTTGATTTCGGTGCTAATGGTGATAGTGGGGGGGGGAACGCTGGGCAACAGATACAGAACCCTTTCCCCCGAACCATGATCTCCCAAAACGCCAGATCGCCGATTCTCTCGAACCATCGGTCCGCTCAATCGGTAGCGACCGGGGCCAATCGATAAACAACCACTCCTTTGGGGCGCGATCGCCGGAAACGCAAAATCTCCCAAATCGCAACCTCAGCCGCAAACATGTACGCGGCCTTATCCGGGAGACTATTATTCGGGGCTCTAGTCGTCTGCACTCTGAACCCAAGCCATGATAAGCGGAAGAACATAAAGGCGCCGTTGAGTGGTCTTTCCTAACAACATCGGCGCCTCAATTTCAACGTACCTCATGATGCGGAAAACCATTGCTATCTCGTATGATACTTGCCATTAGTTTGCGATATCGGCATGGACGGCAACCATGTCGCGAATTTTCTGAAACATTAGCATATTTAATGATTTTCCAATAATTGACAGTCACACCGTGGGTAACAAAAATTGTGACAGAAAAACAGCTAAAGCCTGGTTTCTATGACAACGGTTGGTTTCCGACCAAATCACGAATTGACGTTTCAACGACTAGGCGATTACCAGCAAGAATGAAATGACGTTTCTCAGACCAGTGCGGCCGTTACAAGAGGAATAGGGGCGAGTGGGTTTGGGTGGGGGGCTTGTACTCGGCAGCATATACCAGATCGCTAAGGGGAACAATTTAAAACCCAAGAAAATGTGACCTAAGGACTGCTGCAGGAAACAGCGACATTATAAAACTATAGGATGACTCACTTCCGGTGAGAAAAGAAACTAGGGATAGAATTTACAATGAGCAGTGTCATTTGACTATTTTATTGATTCCAAAGTGGAATTCCTAGCAATGCACCCGCTCATAGTAATTCTAACCCTTCTTAAAATGAAACTGCTCCCATTATTGCAAATTTCGAGAAGAATACAGCAGGATAAGGGTGACTGAAGAAAATACTCGAAATTCGAAACGCTATCAGAAATCAGAAACCCTAGCCCATTGATAAGCAAACTCGCCGCTAAATCTACAACAGGAAAAATTCGGGGACGAGTTTTCCGCGGCCTTGGAGCGGGCTTTTTGGACTGGAGCGCGCTATCCTTTCAACACAATACGGTTTTGGCTTCTCGTCCGCAGTATGTTGTAAGGACGATGTGAGCAGTTCGGAAGGAAATGTCTGACACAGTTCTTTTGTGGTGACATTCTCTAGAATAGCCAGCTTTTACATTTTTATCACAATTCGATGAATAGCTTGAATGTGCAAGGGTTAAGCAGCTTTTTTTCATGTTTTAACAATGTAAGCTTGAGGAAACGATGCCTAGCTTTGGACAGTGCAGTGTTTCCTTGGGTGTATATTTTTAGATCCACCACAACGGCAAATAGACCTACCTCGCCCAGTAAAAATAACTCACTTTATGCGAGATCAAACATTTGGGTCACCGTGAGGCTTCTAACACTCATCAACTTATTCTCGTCTACGCAGTGTTTCATACTTTTGGATAGTCCCCATACCACGTAAAGTAGATGTTTATGCTCCCCTATTCGCGTATTTGAGTTAGTTGTCGGGTTCTATCAGCTTCGCTATTCACCGATTCTTCAGTATTGTAAGCTATGCACATGGCCTCGTGCCAAATGATAGGTGCACCTCCGCTGTTTGCTTAGAGAAGCTGAGAGCGAGCTCCTGCTCATTAAAAATTTAAAGCATTCTATGGTGAAGCTGATTTGCTGAACTTCTGATTAGCCGGAATCTCCTGCCTTCTGCTGGCCCACACGAAGGAACTTCGCACGTGAAAGAAATATATCAAGCCATCGCAAATACGATTGGGTTACCCTCCATTTGTCGCCGGGAAAAAAGGAATAGATGGGTAGAGCAAAGTACATCCAGCCTTTCGCATCATACAAACGCAGGCTGATTTGTAAACAGTTAGTTACTGCTCGTTCCAGAAAGAATCGAAATTCGAGTCTGACGGGAGCACGCCGCTCTTTGTCTCTATCAATTTCGTTAAGTGGAATGTTTGCAAAGTATCCAAAGAGAATGGTCTTTATGGGTAATGAGTTTGCTCGGGGTGTGATACAATTTCCAGCAATCCCTGCTCACAGACAGTTCTAGGATTTAGAACTGCTGGAAATGGTATGATTCATTCAAAGCAGTTATTGAGATTTGTGGAATGACCACTTCTAAAAGAAAATCACTGTTTCATGGTTCTGACCTGTTGCGGTGAATGTTGAGAAACGCTTTTTAAAGAAAGCACCGCTTACTAAGCATGGTAACCTTCGCTGTAGAAGTCGGCCGTTCCAAACAAATGGCGCTACAGCGGAGAGTTATCTCACAGATTCCCCTCTGCATAGTTTATAGCTTCCATCGCAATATATGACAAGGAAGAAGTGACTTCTGTTGAAGGGATAGCGCGCTCCAGTCCAAAGAGCCTGCTCCAAGGCCGCGGAAAACTCGTCCCCGAATTTTTCCTGTTGTAGATTTAGCGGCGAGTTGATAAGAAATCAACAACCTCACAAAGTAGCACGAACGAGGGAACAAACAAGTGAGAACTAATCCCAAAAAACCCTAAGAACCCCTCATACCAGGCAGATAACGACAACGATGAGGAAAACCCCTCGCAGTGTCACAAGAAAGCGCCAGCAAATGACGTCACCGCCAATGTCAGTGCCAAATCGAACCGCAACGCAGCGAGGCCGCTTCGTGAGGTGGTCCCCAGTGGAAAAACGGCGCGGCAACTCAAAAGTTGGCATCGTTTCAATTTCTAGAATACGCAGATTTGTCTTAGGAGTTAATTATGCCTAATTTTTTGCTTTTTGCTGCCTTTTTTCCCCATCTGGGTTTGCCACTTACTCCTAGTAATCTTCAGAGTGAGCAACTTCTCGAGATTTCTTTACAGTCGTGGTTTTTCAGTGTTCTCAGGCTTTCCTGTATTCCGAATATCTTCTGTTAAGTTCAAGGGCGGGAGCCCAGTTTTGTGCCACTTTTATTGCAAAACTTGAACGTATTTTGTTACCTAGATGGCGTCTGGTGAGCCAGCAACGAAGAGATCAAAGACCGATGCGCTACCAGAGCATCTCAGCGGAATACCCGAGGAAACCAAAAAAGTGTTGATCGAAATAGACGCTGTCCAAAATGAAATCGATGGTTTGAATGAGAAAGCATCGGAAGAAATTTTAAAGGTGGGATTATTCTTCTACGTGATTTCATGTTTTTTCTTATATAAAGATTGCGGGGTAAATGTTGTACTTCTCGCACAATTCGAAATATCGTAAATTTGAGGTGCTGTGGTGGCGAGTGACGCCTCTTACCACACAACTGGTCCGCGGATCGAATCCGGGGCCGAGGACCGCTTAGAAAATTAGGCCGTCTATTTCATCGGCATACGTTACCACTCACAAGGAGGTTTCATGATGTGGAGATGGAGTTTTCGAAACGGTCTCTTGCATGTAGAGCATCATGCAGGGACCAGAAAGCCATAGTTCACATTCGCTGAGCGCTCCTGGGGACGCGAAGCAGGAGCGGTAAGTTCTTACGAGTCAACGACGAACTCGGAGTTGGAATGTAATCTGTTTTTTAGACAAAGGACTGGGTTGTTTTTACACGTATTTGTTTGGACAGAAGGTCTCCACCTATACGAACACATAAAGATAAAATAATTTCAGGAATGCGAAATTTTGTCACCTAGGGTATATGAACCTCGGCCTGTTATTAACCCTTTCTCCGGCTTTCCCAGAAGCGCACAGCGAAAATGAACTGCACTTTTGTGGTCCTCGCATGAACCTAGTCGATGTACAACAACTGGTTTCAAGAAAGAGCTACACAACCTAATCCCCTTCTGTTAGAGCGCAGTTCTTGTTTTCGAAGCTGTTTTCTACTGGTTAATTGTGTTTATGTAAACTACTTCTGTCAGAGATGGTGGGCCGTGATCCAACGGTCTCCCTTGTGTCATGGCTTCGAATAAGTTGAATTGTATTTACCCTTGACTGCCGTCGCTCCATGTGCTACCGCGCCTTACTCATCTGGTTCAATCAAGGTCCATCGCACTTTGAGGATTCCCAGCGATGGGTCGTAATTGATTGCCGGAGGGAGGAGGATCGTATTTGCCTTGGAAAGTATTGTCTTTGGTTGTTGACCTTACACTGTTTTTCCTGTTTCATGTTCGCTATATACACCTCACCGTACGACGGCAGTTCTCGGGGGAAAAGTGAAGGAATTCTCAAGAGAACATCTCTGTGAAAGTGGCAGAAAGCAGGGGAGAAATGAGGAAGATTTTAGAGAGAAATTTCGGGGTGGGGGGGGGGCGTGGAGTTTTGCTGAAATGCTCCCAATGGCCGGACGTACCCTGGGTAGAATGTAAACGCTAAAGGTATATCGCGTGGCTGTTGCAAGTTCTTGTACAAGACGACGCACTCTCGGATGGCCATAGATAGGTGGACCAGAAGTCAGTGCTTGGCGCGTCCAAAAAAGATTCAATACACAAGAGTGCTTTATCCTTTATCGCCTGTGCCAGTGATCTACCAGTCAATGGAACAACCACTCTACTTTGCGTGGTTCGCTGGAAGTTTCATATTTAGGCCCCTTTTTTCCCAAATTGGGGGTATGGAAGCCGAAAGTAAAATAAGTGGGCACAGAATCTCCCCGTAGTTGATGGTACTGTCAGTGCATGTCCTGCCGTTGGGGACAAGTCAGTATAGGACCTCCCATTGAAATTTCTTCTTGATGCGACCCTCTTCCCTCCCCTCCCTCATACCATCTATCATCTCACGAAGTTCCTCAAGTGTCTACCTTCTTAGTAATTCTCTATTTTTTCCTATAAGCTACTGTCGGAGGAAGGGGGGGGGGGTTGGATGTAGGACGCTTAGAGAAAAAGCAATAACTAGTACGAAACTTTTTTTCAAAAGCATCCTTCCACCTAAAAACTCTATCGAACGTATTTCAAATGGCATCCTCCCTTTTCGGCTGACACAAATATGCACCCTCCGCTTGAGGATCATCACATGACGTACGCGGAGTACTGTAACTCTTGCCAAGTGACTTGTCATTCAAGAAAGCTTCATTCTCTCATATGTGGCCTTGGTGACCTGCAAGTTGGTCCTCAGGGAATGCTGGACAAGATATATAGCGGCTATGAAGTGATGGTGTCGTTATAAACCTCCTCCCCCCTTCCTCCCCCGAAAGAACACTGTTTCGCAACTTACCTATCATCTTACCTTTTGTTTCCAAGTTTCTACTATGTATCGGCTGGTTGGCCTCTCCACCTAATTATCACGGATAGTGATTTTCTTGCTGCCAATCGAGGGGAGATATGGAAACCATGTGAAACAGGAAAAACCAACAGTTTCTTCCGAGATCAGATACAATTCCTCCCCAAGCGGCCAAATTGATTCCCCTATGGCACTTACATAACCATGATGTAATTTGACGCGCTTAGGTCGGAGACTAAGGTTGCGCTGGATGTTTTATTTCCTCATCCAATAGTGACAATTTCCTACAGTGGTCATTCCTCTTTATGATCATTCCGGGAGTATAAACTATGATGGTAATGCCAAAGTGGGTTGGAGAATGACTGGCTGGCCTGGAGATCATCAATTCCGATGGTATTCATATTCATACCGACACAGAGAAGATTTCTTCTTCACTTACTAGTACTGCGGCAAAGTCACTGTTCCAGATAGTCAGTTATAGGCGATCTCTAACCCCCCCCCCCCAGCCGCTTTGTGGCGCTTATTGAGGTTCCGTCGAAAAAGCTTGAGAAAAAGACGTTTTACGGTTCAGCAAGCAAATTGAGAAGGCCAGCCAGTTTTTTCCTCAATTACGGTAACTCTAGTTTTGCACCCGGAGTCCTATGCCATAGTCATATGCCTCCTCCAGAGTTTTTAGCGCCCAACTGGTCAAGTTTGGTGAGAAGATCTTTTTTGATTAAAGTGATATAAGGCATAATTTCCGAAAGGCAAACTGGAGTGCTCAACGGTAGGCAGCATTGTAAAGCAGAAGAGTTTAAATTCATACATGTTCCATGATTGCCCGCTGATGAAACACTAGAGTAAGCCTTAGTGTTGAGTAAAGAAACGTCATGTTTTTCCTGGAGTTCCCATGAAAAATACTGATCAGTGGCAGTTCCCGTGGCTTCGTTGTTAAGACAGTAGTTTGGTAGTTGTTCAATAAGTGTACCTTGTGATATGCAGCTTTTAGAGTAGTACTTCAGAACTTCAGTATTCATCCCTCCTTCAAAGCGACCATATTGTCCGATGTCCGCTGGTCATGATATACCCTCTTTTTTGTGATATGAAAGCTCTTCCTTGATTGGCTGTCTTGCTTATTTAGCTTGGCCTGGATTTGGCTTGATAGAAAAGCCTTTTTATCCGTTCAAGAAGAATTGAATCGATATGGATATTTTGAGGAACGATCACCTCTGAAATTTGAAACATACTCTCTGTCGAGGAATCCTCGTGATGATCCGCTCTGTCTCTATCATCTCTTGAAGAAAAGAAGACAGTGGTTTTGTGGTCCTACATTGCCATGGACTTTCTCAAAATAGGTTTCGGCGCAGTTCGCGTTAGATTAGGGGCAATGCTAGTTTGCTGGTTTCCTCAGGTTCCTCATCTTGGGTAAGACCTCGAAGCTTTTGTGATGCTAAGAAAAATGGAGCAAGCTTCACCAAGCATGAGATCAATAAACTCATAAATTTCCGCAATTCCATGGTCTGCACTACAGTGCGTAATAGAAGTATGTGGACAACTCGATCAATTATGATGTCCTGCAAAATTGGTCTTTGAATTTTGCGATATGAGGGACATTATTGTTGAATTCCTTTCATAGCAAAAAACCATAGGTAATAACATACTTGTGACACTTTGTGATACTGTGCAAGTTATTTATGGTTTGAAAAATTTCTTAATAACAAAAAAGCTGTGTTGGATAAGTGTTATAATATGCTTGTGCCTTACGAGGTTGATAGGTGGAACAATTTATTCAATATGGCCTAACGTTTCGACTGAATCGTCGTCATCAGAGGCCTGAATGTGTTTCAAGGATTAGATTGCGCTCTACCCCACCAAGCGCCTCGTCAACTCTAGCGGTTCCGACATCGTGTCAGGAACCCCTCGAGAAACCCCGTCATCGCGAAAGTCAACTCACCGACGGTTCGCGATGACGGGCGTTTCTCGAGGGGTTCCTGACACGATGTCGGAACCGCTAGAGTTGACGAGACGCTTGGTGGGGTAGAGCGCAATCTAATCCTTGAAACACATTCAAGCTGCTCAGTATGCACGACGATTTCAGTCGAAGCGGTTAGGCCCATATGAATAAATGGTTCCACTAGTCAACCTCGTAAGGCACAAGCCATATTTATAAAACACTTACCTTACTAACATTGAGGTTGCAAGAATGAGAGAAGCTGTGAGAATTCTTTCGTACTGACAAGGGAAGGATACCAACTCGTCCTGGCCATTCAGAATGAGATGTATACTCCTAGAAGCGTCTTCGGACGCTGATATCAAATCTGGCTTCCAAATCTGCTAAACGATTCTGGGTGGGGAGTTACGGACCTTTTTTGCTACTGTGCTTAACCATTGCGGTGCGCCCCCTGCTTATGCTTCGCGCTTGTAAACCCTTCGTGACCCAACCGCCATCGTGGCTCGGTGGCGCAGTAGGTAAGTGGATGGACTCACAGTCGTGCGATGGGGGTTCGAGTCCTTGATGCGTTTCGTAGTTTTGCTTTTTCTTGAAACGTGCGCTCAACACTTGGGAAGTAGTTTTGCATACCTGTACGACCACCAAGACCCCTCCCTGCTGCTTATTAGACCCTATGTCTGAATTTTGAGAGGGGTTTTTCATTTTGACTTCAGTGAAAGCATTCATTTTCATAGCGTTGGTATGGCAGCTTTATTTAACGCATTAATATTTTGTAAGATAATGGCGACTTTTTTCGCCACCTGAACGGTAGAAGCAATGGCCGTTCATTCACTTCAACCACACGCATACTTGATATGGACTTGTATAAAGTGAAGTCCATAAGTGGGCAATGGGTACAAGCGAACTACCTTCTCTATCGGGACCTTTACATCCCCAAAGTGACGTAGCTGTTCTTCTAGCTCCTAGGGAACTTTCTTCATCGCCATCACACGTGATCAGAGAGGATCCGTATTATCGTCTTCTACGAGCTATCTTCCTCGCAGTCAATTACAAGGTTGTCGTACAGTGTGTCGACAACCTTGTAATGGAACATTGACACTCACTCGTACCCCAGAAAACTCAAAAAAACCTTTTTCGCTGAAACGTTGCCTATAGGTGTAATTCGATGCCCAGATCACGAATATCACATTCGTTTCGAGCGCTGGAGTCATTTGGCGCCATTCTGCGCCAAAGTTGGCGCCCACCATTTTTTTCACCAAAGTCGATGAAAACTTGCATATGGGGGTTAATTGAGCTCCTGATTACGGAACCAGCATTCGCGCTAGGCGCTGGTGCGATTTGGCGCCATTATACGCCAATTTGGCGCCATATTGGCGCATCATGGCGCCAAATCGCGCCAACTCTGGAAACCTGTGTGATATTCTTAATCAGGACCTCAATTAACCCCCATATGCAAGTTTTCATCAACTTTGCAGGAAAAAAGTGGTGGGCGCCAAATTGGTGCATAATGGCGCCAAATGACGCCAGCGCTCAAAACGAGGGTTAAAACCGTGATCAGGGCATAGAATTGCATCTGTAGACAACGTTTCAGCGAGAAAAATTTTTTGAGCTTTCTGGGGTAGGAGTAGTTCAACAGTGCCTAATATTACTTTAGTTATGGTAGGCACGGTCGCAGAGGTGTTGGCTGATATTGTGTGCGTGGGTGATTAGAGCTACCGAACATGTTGAAACTTTCGTTGCCCACACACGTCATTTTATAGGATGGTGAAATTTCGCAGATCACGTACTTCAGGCAGATATGCATGTGTATTTGGTCCCTTGCATGAACGAGTTAGAAGTGTAATTTTTCACGAAAATCGTTCGCGGGGCTCAATAAAGAGCAGGGAGTTGTCTTGGTGGTCGGACAGGTATGCAAAACTACTTCCCAAGTGTTGAGCGCACGTTTCAAGAAAAGCAAAACTACGAAACGCATCAAGGACTCGAACCCCCATCGCACGACTTGAGTACCATCCACTTACCTACTGCGCCACCGAGCCACGATGGCAGTTGGGTCACGAAGGGTTTACAAGCGCGAAGCATAAGCAGGGGGCGCACCGCAATGGTTAAGCACAGTAGCAAAAAAGGTCCGTAACTCCTCACCCAGAATCGTTTAGCAGATTTGGAAGCCAGATTTGATATCAGCGCCCCCCCCCCCCCCCCCCCCCCCCCCCCCCCCCCCCCCCCCCCCCCCCCCCCCCCCCCCCCCCCCCCCCCCCCCCCCCCCCCCCCCCCCCCCCCCCCCCCCCCCCCCCCCCCCTTCAGAAAATACATCTCAGGTCCTGAATGGCCAGACGAGTTTGAGTATCCTTCCCTTGTGAGTATGTGGAGCAGTTAACAAAAACTAAGTATCCTGGGGAAATAGAGGCAGTTGGTTTTTTTCCAGCGTTTGATTACTTTGAAGAGCATTCTGTCTGGCATGCCTGTGGACAAATTCATGGGTGTATTCCTCCTTCAAGTCTCGCACACTGTTGTACTGCCCACTGTTCATGTAGATTCGTCGAACCATGATTCCCCACAGGATTTCGGTTGGGTTGCAGTCAGGAGAACACGCCGGCCAATCAATCACTTTGATACCATTGCGTTGGAGCCATTTTCTAGTAGAATTTGAAACATGCACGGCGGCGTTGTCCTGCTGCATCACATGTGTCCTGCGTCGTGGCCCGCTCAGAAAAGGCAAGAGGTTAGACTCAAGCACTCCTTGGTATTCCTGACTGTTCATACAGCACGATGGGAAGGCAAGCTCCAACCTTTCCTCTGCTTCCAGAAACACCCACCAATTGAGGTCGCCTCCGAAAGATTTCGTCTGTGGAGAAACATCAACGGATCGCCTACAAAGGTTCAGTAATGTTATATCCATCTGGTCGTCAGAGTGCTTCTTTCTGATCAGTGAAGATAAACCTAAGATAAGGAAATGCCGCATAGATGTTTGCTTTTCTGATTTACAAAATCATACAAGACAACTGCACTTTGTCCCTACGACCCGTCGGCCATTTTTGCACGCGCCGATAGTCTCATTCTACCAGCTGGTGCTTGGCAGAGAAGCTTTCTTCGATGCGTCTCTCGCAGAGATGGTGCTCACTTAAGCGAATGAGCGCATCATTGTCATTTTGAGATCGGTAGTTTCATTCGCGGCATGGAACTGTGCCCCACAGGAACGAGGAGTTTGAGGAACTATTCTTCTGATGGTCTTTTGCGACAAAGATCGTGGGTGCCTTGAAACAGGTACTGAGCGGTAGCCATCAGGATTCTGAAGGTATATACCAACACGTCGCCGAAAGTCCAAGCTGTCTTGCAGTTCTCTATTCGAGTGTCCTGCAGCACTGAAAGCTCGAATCCGAGCTTGTTCGTCTTCGTAGAGAGGACTACCACGACGAAGCCATGAGTACAGGTTTAATGGGGACTAGGAACAATGGTGTTGCAGGACTGCGAGCCAAAACTTTGGACTTCCTCAGGTGTCCACATACTTTTTATTGAAACTTTTCCAGAACAATAAATAATTGTACAGTAGTTCACAAAGTGCTCAGAAGTAGTGTACTCCTATGTTTTCGCTTATGAGGAATTCAACAATAAAGGTCTCATGTCGCGAAATTCAAAGGCAATTTTGCAGAACAAAAATTTGAGGTGTTCACATACTTTTGTTACGCACTGTATATAGGGCTTTTGATTCCTCAGGTGTTTGTAATTCCTCATAAAAGGGGCCGCGTACAAGCTTTTCTGGATGCCTTTTCGCTATTTCACAAGATTTCAGAGGTCTTCATGGGAGTACTTCAGGTGTTAGCGAAACGCCCCTTTCAAGACGAACCGCTTCTGGTTATTAAATGCAAAACTCGCGATTCTGTACAAAGGAAAGTGGCGGTCTATCACGACCCTTTAGTCGCTTGATGACTCTCCAGGGAAAAAAAAAGCAAAAAAAATCATGGACGACATTCTAAGTAAGGACTTGACAGCCTCTCTGGACGAGTTCTCCGGATCTGCTCGTTTTATGCCAGCAAAGCGTGATTCAGCCGCTTCTGGCTGATTAATCGTTTGTTGGCGTCATCCAGTGTTAATTCCATACAGCAGTAAGAAAAACGAACTCGTGGCAAAACTGAAAATTGCTTATGAGTTTGGAGGGCAGGACAACTAGGAAGGCGTCAGAACTGAAACTTATGAGCCTAGGATTTGCTCGAGCGCGAGGACTGTCTGTAACGCGAAAGTTTGAGTACAGATTCCATGGTTTCACAGTTGCTCAGTATTAGAATTCTCTGTCGAATTAGCTGAAGCTGTAAACTAGTAAGGTATATAATTGTACCGAGAACTCTCGGGAAGGTAACTTTTTGTCTTTATCTTCACAGAAATATTTCACATCTGTTGGAAGTATTACCTCCGTAATCAGCAGAGCCTTTCATACAAAAACTTTTCATGCTTTACTGTACTGTGAAACATTCAGAAAATTGCCTGGTAACCATAAGAGCTGACTGTATCTGCGTCGTATTTTAGGTCGAACAAAAATACAATTTACTACGCCGCCCTCAGTATGAAAAGCGGTGTGAGATGATCAAGAAAATTCCTAATTTTTGGTGTACTGCTGTAAGTTTTTTTACCCTATCCATTTTGAGGAGAGCTCGCTGATCTCAGCTAGGTTGAAAAAAAGCGACATTTTCAATCACCATCTTTTTTCAGTTTCTAAATCATCCTCAACTGTCGTCCATAATTGATGAAAGCGAAGAGCAAGCATTGACACATCTCAGCAATATAGAGGTAAGACATCCCTTCTTTTTTCGTTGCTGAAGCTCATCCTTTTCTTTTATTTATTTCAGGTTGATGAATTCGACGATATAAAGAGTGGATTCCGTTTGCGCTTCTTCTTCACTCCCAACGAATTCTTCGAGAACGAGAAAATCGAGAAGGAGTATAATCTTGGAGACACACCATCAACCACAGGCACTACCATACGATGGAAGGAAGGAAAGAACTTGGGCAAGGTACATCTGCTTTATTTAGGAGACTTTAGTTCTTGGCGAAGAGAAATAAATTCATCAGCCCCTGTCCGACGTGAGAGGGGCATTTTGCCCTTTAATAGTTCCTGTTGGTAGATCATGTTCGTTGTTAGTGAGTCCTGTGAACTCCTGCGGAATGCGAAATTGTTCGAGTGAACCACCTTGGTTACAGGAATTCACAGGTCTTTACAAGGAGGTCTGAACTAGCCTTGCAAACTGCCACTTGATGCCCCACCAAACCGAACTGCGCCTTTATTCTTGATATTACACTTCTTTTACAGAAAGGCGACTCCTCCTCCCCGCTGTCGTTTTTCGAGTGGTTATCAGAAAATGTTGATCCAGCGCACGATGACATAGCTGAGGTATTATTTTACTTTTACTGTTTTACTGCTTTATATTGCGATCGTTTTTCTACGTACTATTTACCAGGTTATCAAAGACGACATGTGGCCGAATCCGCTACAATACTACCTCTTGCCAGAGATGGAGGAAACGGGTGACGATTTCGAAGAACTCATTGATGATGAGGAGGGTCTGGAAGAAGTATGTGATCTCTTCTTGTTTATTCGTGTCATAAGTGGGGGGAAGGTGAGCTTCGTAACCCCCATGTCGTGGTGATAGAGGGCTTTTACTTGGGAGGGGTGGCAGGTTGAGAGGGAAAAGAGGTGCACATTGAATGACTTATCTTTGGATAATGATCAGGAGTTCGTGTTATATTTCTGCTGCGGACCTCTCTGAACAAAGATACAGAGATTCGTAAGGGAAGCGTAATAACAGAAGGAATAGAGGGCGCACTTCCGCTGCATTTTGCACCTTTGCTACTTCCCATCTACTATACTAGAGAAGCTTGGAAGAAGGGATATTTAGTCCCTTTAGCCGATACGTAGTTGATTTTGAGCGACCAGCGCCGATGGATACTTCTTCACTCCTTGAGCGCGTTACTCCTTTGACTTTTTCAAATACTGTGCGGTATTTAATGCTCAGGTGTGCAAAGAAACGGTTATGGGTAGTAGCTGTTTATTAATGGTCATTTATTCGGATATTCACATTTGAGCGAGGGGGGAAGTTCTAGAATGGTGAACCACCATTCCACTTTAGAACTTCTTCCCTACTCTAGCCGATAAGGCAACAAGCTCCTGTGACTATAAAAATGGCGCTAAGTAACTGATGGCTCAGCCACTCCGGAGTCCATCCCCTTGGAAAGTTTGTTTCCTGGCTTGCCATAGTTTCTTGCATCTCGGTGCCTTGGCAGGCGCTGATCTGTATCTGTCTGCGTTTCTTGGTTGCGCAACAGGACCACACAAAAGTTCAAGATGTCACGTAACCGTAACTGATAGGGGCTACGCAGCGGCACGATGGAATGATCCTTTCCTTTGGGACGTCGTCTCGTGGCGCATAGGCACGAACTTCTTCACGTTGTCGTGTGGGCGTAATGAACTACACTGGCACCTCCATGAAATCGTTGATAGTTAATTGTATGCCTCGAGCCTTATGAACCAAAACGCTTACCTATTGGATTAGCGCCCGAATCTTATCAGCTGCAGTTTCATGAGAAGAGTGTCTAGGGCTGTTAAGCTAGGCTGTGTTCATACTTTGCGGTGGAGAATCGACGGGATCGGCGTTTCAGTAGAATACGAGCCCAAGGGTAGATGGGTATCGGTCTGGCATTCTGGAAGAGTGCACGCCAATGAATGGATGCAATGACGATACTGATGGGTACCGGTTCAGCGTTCCGGGAGAACGGTGGGACTGGCGTTCTGAGAGCTCGCTACGTGGGTATTGATGAACGTCGAACGCCACGGATCTTTCTTTTGGCGCACACCCCCACAAAGCTGCTATTGTGCCGGTCCGCCGCAAAGTATGAGCACAGGAACAACCCTGACGCGCTTTTCTTTCCCTTTCCCCGCCACGAGACGACGTCTCAAATGGAGGGATCATTTCTTCCTTTTCCCTTGGCCGCATGGGTATGCGTTGTAAGAGGACGCCCATACGTGGTAATACGAACGAACAGTTGGCGCGAATCGCATGCGCTTGGCATTGATTGCGCGAACCGGGCAAGTTTCGCGATCTCGCAATCGGCGTCAACCGTGCACAGTCGCTGCCAACTGGCACCCATTGCGAGGATCCGACTGAAGCGAGCGCGAAGTGTGAACGGAGGACCAGAGAAGCGCGGCCGAGTCTTCCCCCTTCCTCCTTGACTCGCCGTCAGAGCCGAGTTTTTTTTTCATGAATTGGATCAGGGTTATAATTGTAGTGATAGTTTCAGGTGGATGACGAAGGCGGTTCAGAGGGTGAGGAGAACGATGCCTAAAATCTCAGTTCTCCCTTGCCGCTGTCTTTGGAAATTCGTCACTCTGTGGTTGTTTTACTTGTTTCACGATGTTGTTGACGACTTCTCCAGTCTTGTTACTATATATTGTCGTGTTAATTGCGGGAATAGAACCGAAAAAGGTATTGTAGGTGTTGTAATTCATGTTGGTGAGTGTGTGTCGAACACGACTTAATTTCACTGCTAACGGATAAAACCTATACGCGAATTCCGATACTCACGTGATGGACGCAGTAATCCATCAAAATGATTATTTTTGTGACCATTATTTAATCCCGAAGAGTGTTCTGTTCAAGAAATAAACCTTTTTGATTCGAGAAATTTGGTGACAGAAGTAGTGAAGTAAGGATGAATGGGAGTGGTATAGGAGCGTACAAGGTGGTGGTTGGTATGGTGAACCATGTGCTAGTGATAAGTTCATCAATTGACTTTGTTCTCTTTCTTTCTCACGAGACTGTAAGTTCAGGAAGACGGGCGAGGAAGAGTACTCCGAGAATTGCGCGTAAAATGAAATGTGGATGCACACAATTGGGCGTGCCATAGACCGCTGTACCGGTTAGCAGACGCAAGGGTCCAAGTGCGCTGCTCCTGTGTACGAAACTCGCTTTGTAGAGAACTGGACTGTGAAAAAAAATAGTTAGAAACTTCAAATAACTGAACTAATCCAAATTAACTGGAAACAATAAGTGGGCATCATTTCGTAAGTACATAGATGACTAAACAGTACATTCATACCCTGGTTCGCTGCGGATGATGAGGGCGTGTCCGAGCGACCGCGCTTGCTACGGCGCCAACGACTTTTTTTCCTTGTCGACTGAACGACAAGACTAGGATATTCGTTTCGTTCACAAGTTTTCCCAGAGCGGGTTCGGTCACCGGACTTAGCAAGCAGGTGGAGTCACCGATGTGCGGCGTGCGTGTTTCGTTCTCCTGTTGCGGATGAGGACCGGACACGCATCAATCAAACGGAGAACCGGCAATCCGAAACGGACAAGCCACGGAACGAGGTAAGTGCTAGTGTTTGGCCATGGACCTCCCCAAATCCTACAAACACATCTGTTCGCGTAGACAGGCATTGCGTAGAACCTGCACCATCTTACTACCTGTGCGTGGGAGCATAAGCATGGCGCATCCAGAAATGAAGCTAATGGGCGCAGACTAACTACTGTTTGTTCTTATTCCACGAAGGGATGCATTTGCGAGATGGCTTTCTTGGATAATCCGGAATATGCCCCTGAAACGGTATGCGAGTATAAGCGGTGTTTTTCTGTCGTGCTCGGACGTGTTCGCCTGGCAGAAATCCGAACGCTTTTTCTCATTGATGCCCGAAAACTATGAATACAATGTGAAGGTGGTTATGGAATGAAGGAATCCTCTAGTATTCGACGCTGGGTCCAGACAGCTTCGAGGCTGGGTTTGCAAACTTTAAGTTTTTAGAGGATTATATTCGTTCAAACGCAGACCAGTCTTTGTCTTTTCTGGCATGTAATATTGAAAATCCCTAACCCATCCCCAAAGCGCTGTGAATTTTCTCTTTGAAACATCGGCAACCTTAACATTTCCAGTACTTTTCAAGAAAGGCCCGAATCTTTTTTTTTTAACCCAATTGTGTTTTTCGTTTTCCTAACGGTCTGCAAAAAGAAAATTATAAGCCCTTAAAGACAGTTGGTTTACTTAAGGGGGTCCCAAACACTTCGCCACCAATGCACCAAAGCGTCGGACCGCGGCGTGCGCACTGGTATTCAATATGGATGGCTGCCAGTATCGCCCGCGCGCGTCGAATTTGTACACAACATCTGTAGCTTGCGTGTGTGGACAATAGGATCGTAATTTGCCGTCTGGTGCTGGGAGTGCGTTGCGCGTCCCGCCCGCAAAGGACGATGGTTTCAGGCAGTAGATGGCGACAACATGCAATTAAGGACCGAAAACAGTAATGAGTGTCTACGATGACGGGGTCTACATGAAGTCCGGTGCTTCATTCGACAGGTTAAAACGAGTTATGAAAACGCCGCGCCATCGCCGCGCGTGGCGGTGCGGTCGAATAAGATCCTTTACCGTTTCCCGTAGGTTGCAGCACACCATCCAATGCGGTGAAGATCAATACAGCGATTCTCTTTACCAGGAATTTCCGAAAGAGTTGAGGATCCCTAACTCGCTCACTTAACACGCAGTGGTAGAAAATAGTGAAAATCGTTATAATTTTTGAATCCACCTGTTTAAAGTCGGGCCTTTGTTTTGCCATCTTAACTGAAGTAACACATGTATTAGAACACCGGAGTCCGTCTAAACTGAATTCCTGTAAATAGGGTGAGCAATTTTGCTGAGATCCTGTTTTGTGTACCTGCGGAATTTTGGAAATTAACTCGTACAGAAATTCCGCATTTTAGGGGTGGGGTCGTACGGACTCAACCGAAATCCCTAACCAATGATGTGCTCTGTTAAAGGGTAGAAGCGGGGTTCGCATACGTCGCGGAATCCGGACGGAGGTCGTATTCGGCCCCAGTAGGGAGCGGGTCGTACTTGCAGAGATCAGTCGCTGAACCAAGGACGACTAGTGCAGATGGGGTGGTGCGTCTCGGCAGGACATGTCGAGTAGAGGGCGCTTTCATGGAGATGTTGATTCATGCTGCCTTTATGCTGCAGTTCCTATCACTCCACATGAGGCGAAGGTGTATCGTACAAACCTAGCGTGAGCTTTCGCAGACTGGTAGTGTTGGCTTTTTTGTTGGAGGATTCAGCATACCATTTTCGCTATAGTTGAGCTATGACGAAGATGTTGTGCCCATCAGAGAGAGAACACCTAGTTCCTAAATCCGTGTAGGTTTTCTCCCTTCGTGATGTCCAAACGAAGTCGTGACCTTTGACATGTAAAAAATCGCGTTCGCCGAAAATATTCCGCGTTATTTTCTAGTCAGATGCCGTCATGCAAGTTTGATGAAAGTTGTAGTGTCTTTCGCATAGACCCTGCCCATACAACATGAATCGTTCTTACCGCTCTACAAGAGATGGTTTCTGAATAATGTTATACCCTTTTGGAAAATACTGTGTGAATGCAACGGGCCAGTAGGTCTCCAATCTCAGTACGCGGCGCAGCCACAGTTCGCTCACTGCCACGGCTTCGTGTTGTTTCATTTGGACGGCGTCATTGTAGTTTTTTTTGAATTTTCACTTTGTGTATTACAATACTTCTGAGGAACTAATCTCTCCAGTTTTCAGTGCTTTTGCTTGATTGAATTGGTAAATGTTCCCGTATACTCAACATTTTCATTCGGTGAAGTTCATATAACACACAACTTACACAGCTATAATACGTCCTGATAAACACAGCAGGTACACTGGGAACCCGTGAGATACGGTAGGCGTGGATGCGTACTTCAACTAAACGTGGACGTGACTGTGCTTCTGAAGAGATATTTCAATTTTAAGACAATTGTGGATGTCTTTGCCCAACACAGAACAAGATAACAGTTGGTAAAATAACTCACGAGTAACCCATCTTATGTCATGTCCAAATGGCACGCCTACTCCTTCTCAGGGATGAGGAGTGTACTCCCACACACCCCACAATCACTGAGGGAGGGGCGGGGGAGAGCGAACGGACACTGCTCTGGGGAGAGGTCGTATCAACGCTCCAATCTTCCACGACGTGATGCTTGACCCTGGTAGAAGCTCCGCGGTGAGGCCAGAAACGGGAGTGACTCTAAACCCGCATCCTTCCTGGAGAGGGACTGTTCAGGCGCGAACTGAGCGATGTTGTATAAGCACTAGCCGCACCGACGCGCTGTTTTACGCCCCGGTTCGGTTCACTGTATCTCGCCGGTCTTCCCAAATTTATACTTCACTCTCTCTCTCTTTAGCTGTTCCGCTCATCCGGGTGGGGAAGTTGCAACTATTCTTTGCTGCCAAGTTGCAGGTTGCAGTTGCAAAGTTGCAACTACTCGGAGCTGGAGAACACTGGAAAGTTATGATTTCCCTTGGGTATCAAGGGTTGCCGAACGTTTATTTCGCTTCAGCTCCGAAGCTAATCGTTCTTATGAATGGGTCGGTGTAAATATGAGAATAGCCAGTGTTTTTATAGGTGGCCGGGCTCAACCCAATCAGTCTGCGGTGAGTGCATTTGGTGGATCTGGTTTTTCTTCTATCCCATTAGCTGAGCCAGAGTAGTTGCTTGTTGTTGTTGGTTTTTCACACATCATGATCACGTGAGTGAAGAGGAGGTTCATTTCAAAGGGCAAAAAGAGGCGTTTCCTGGTATGCTCGGCGCCGAATGCTTGTTCCCTTGCCAACTCTCAATTCCCATGCACGCGTCTCTGTATTTCTTCTGTCTGGAATCTCGCAGCCGTGGGCGGAAACGCCCATTTTTGTTTTTGGTACTTTTATTCTGCGCTTTTCCAGGCTTAAGCAACAAACACATTTGTTCTCACAGTAATGGCACAAACCTCGGTCAAAGATCGTCAACGATGTAACAACAAAGTAACAAAACGATGTAACAACAAAGTAACACTTACTTTATTTGACTGATTTCGCGTAAGCATTGCTCAGGTTACCCGAGTCCAGACGAGTAAATGGCAGTTGTGCCCTCCACATTGCGGATATGGCGAGGAGGAAGAGGGGTGGCTGCGCTTGAGGTAGGATATTGCCTTTTGAGGAAGCTGTAATCACTGCTTTGTCCACAATAAAGAGTGACAGTTGTCTAAAATGAAAATATCTCATGAAAAAGGCAGCCTAGGTCATGTCTGTATGAAGTACGCACCCAAGGCGTCCCCGTCTTCGGGCTATGGAGTGCAATTGCAATTTAGGAATAGTGGTTATAATGACATTAGAACTACGAGGGATCTATTTTTTTTCCATGATTTCCCTAGAGTAAAATTCTAATACAATTAAAGATGCGAATGATAAGGTTACACTCGAGTACAAAATGGGAACTTTCCAGTATGCTGATGGCTCAAGTGTACTTAAGTACAATATAGGTCGTTCGAAGATAATGGAAGGACGATAGCTGGGATTGTTAGGTGATTCAACTTGGAAGCTCGAATACCCTGTAGATGTTTCGCCTTCAAAAGCTGTACCACTTGAAGCTCGATATTCTGCTTGAAAGAAGACTAATTGCATGGCTATAATTCAACAGTTTTGAGCATTCCTCCCACCTTTTTTCGTCTGCCTTCAACATACTCTTTGGGTTCCGTATTCCGGAGGACCGAAGAAGAGGATTTTCTCTTGGTCCGATTAATCTTTCATTGTACACGCCTTACGTCCTACTTGCAATCAGAACCTTCATAGCTTTCGCTCAAATATATGATGTCCTACTTGATCGTGAAACAACATGTGCAGGCCAGTTGAGACCAGTCAATATTACTGTACTTCTAGGCACAATGTAAATGGCACGGCATAGGCTTCGACTGGCTGGCCACATATTACGCATGCCACAACATCGAATCCCAAGAGTGGCCATGTTCTGGATTCCTCCAGGAGCCAAGCGAGCACGAGGCCGTCCCAGAAACACGTGGAGACGTACATTCGAAAATGACTTGCGAATCATGAATGCTTCTAGGGACCAGGCCGAAGGAAATCGCGAAAGACCGGCAACAGTGGAAAGAATTCGTCGCCGATGTGCTCAACAGCACGGGAGGAACTAAGTCCAAGTAAGTAAGGCACCATTGTGAAGCCAAGCACGATTTCCAAACTCCAGCCAGACCGCTATTTTCATTTTGGTCGCCCTGGCCAGTCATCTTTCTTTCTTTCTGGGTGGATATACGAGCCATTTATAGTTTGTAACATCGCAACGAGTTGGGGCCGCGAGCGCAGCACGGCATGAGCCCGCCTCCGGCTGCACTTGCTCTACCAATGGTGATCGAGTAGTGATCGATTCAGAAAGATGACAGCCTGTGGTGGAAACGCTGCAGGTGGGTACCGACTGATTGCGAGCCGACTGATTGCGGTGATATAAACTGTACATCCGACCGGAACAGTTCAGCCAGTGAAACTCTGCATGGCATTGGACACAATGATTCGGTTTCCAGCAGAAAACGGAAGCCGAACAGTGCAGTAAACGAAGCGAAAACGGGCAACAGGCAAGGTACGGTGAGATGGAGTGTTACTTAATCGCTTCAGTTTGGCGAAATGTGGACGAGGCATATTCTTTTGAAGGCTGTGGGTCCCGACGACTGAGGGTGGGGCTGGTTTTCAGGGCAAGGCGCATTGCGTGGGAAGGGTGACTGCGGGTGTGGCTTAACGCCCTCTCACAGCCCTTCCACCAATGACGCTTGACAGCAACCGCCGCCCCCAGCTCGTGCCCGCTTCTTTTAAAGGCGAAACCCGCGATCATTCGCCATCACTGTTAGTGGGTTAGGGCTTTTAGACAACAAGGTTCTGAGTAATTCGATAATTCGATAGTGAAGAAAAAAGCAGAAAAACATGCCAACTGCCCTAGATAGAACCTGCATTCCAACCCAGTTTGTACGTGCCCAATGAGCTCCATGCTGCTCTCATCCGCACAGCTGATTGCCTGATAAGAACTCTATGACCGCACAAGTGATGATTTTCATGCTTTTTCGTCCTGCAGCCTCGTTTTTCAGGCCTTGAAGGTGGAGCCTGGAGGGGAGTTCACTGGAGAAGCGAGGGCGTCATTGAACTATATTGCGCGCTATTACGTAGCCCCTCCCTTACAATTTTTTGACGCGAAACCGGTACAAGGTTGTTCGTCGCGGACCACACTACCCTCCCGACGCCATGTTCAACTTCTATACCTGACCTGTGCTTTAAGTCAGATCACCGTTGGTCAGCGATCAGATCGAATGCGGTTTTGATCCAGAAAGGTGTCACCTTCCTGTAGAGGAGGTCGAAATACCCCTAGAGACAGAACTCTGGATCAATCGCGGTTGAGTTGAGAAAAAGAAGAAAAGCAAAAATACTGACCGGAATTGGGGAAGGTGGAGCGGCGGGACGTGAATCGATGATTACTTCTTTATTCGCTTCATTTTGCTTATTTTGCTGTTCCCTATTTATTATTCATACTTTCTTAGCACTTCTGCCATTTTATTTTTATGTGCTTCTTGGTGAAATAACTTTTGCTATGGAAGACTTGTCAATTTCAGTGTCTCTCGACTTTGCGCTCACCCAGCGCTTTAGGACGAACAGCGTTTCCCCTTCCTGATACATCAGATGAGCAAGGAAGGGTGATTCCGCCGTATTCACGATTACGCTTGGGTGGTTCACTACAGCGATGATTGCTGCCGACATGACGACGAAAAGAAACGGATTTCCGTTCTCATCCCTACCAAATATGAGCAGCTGACTCGGTGCCGTCTAATTGGATGATGTCATTGACTGAAATCTCCCGTTCGAGTACGACGGAGACTCATTACACTAGTCGTGGAGTAGAAACACAACACTTAGGAATACCAGTCAGTACTCCTGGTGAATTCTCTTTGCTGCTGGTGCTCTGTTCCCATGACCGAGCTGGTTCGTCTGGATGTTTTCGATGGTCATTCGACATCGCTACAGTATTCTTTCCAAAGATCCTCCCGTCGCATTTCAAGGATCCGAAGTGGCTGTTTTCAGTGTATATGGTAATCTGCATGCATTTTAAACGATAGAATTTTTAATGTTGTTTGGAGCGCCACCCTACTATAACTGTTATAGCTCTGTTTACTCTTCAAACCCAGTTTCGAATTTCGGATGAAATTTCAAGCATTAATCTGATTTTCTCGACGAGGAAGGATTTGGTTAGAAATTTCGTCTCTAAGGGCGCTAGCTGAAGCAGAATATAGTTGATGACGTCGTGATCAGTCGGGGTGGTGTCGAGGTGGGATGAGCAAGTCTCCGGCTATGTTTTCTTCCAATAGTGCTCGGATAGTGATAGATTCAGGAAGAAAACAATCAATGCTAGAAACCACTGCGTATGGGCACATTCTATGCCTTCTTACACAGTTCTGGCTGAGTGCGACGCCTTCAACTCTATGACATCCATCCATCGTGGAAAGCTTGCCATTTTCCGAGTAAGCATCGGGGTAAGGCAGCGTTCATACTTCGCCCAGCAGTGGTGATCGCCGCGATCGTCGGTACGCGTCAGAGCGCGCCCCAACGCTATTACTTGGACCGCTCGCTTTGATAAATAAGGAAATCCAACTTGTAATACCTTTTTTCTCTTAATAATGGCTACTAGCTGGAAACTGAGGACTTTCTCTACCTAAGAGGATCTGGAATATAAGGAGGAGATGGTTTCACCTTTTATTTAGGCCGGGATAAGTGCAACTTCATTTAATAGGTGAGCTTCTCTTTGTTTCTTTTGTTTTCATTGTTTCAATTTATATAAGTGTCTTGAAACTTTCCTACTGGCCAAACTGTTCAACTTCCAAAACATTTATAGTTTACAAGTCGAGTTCAAACAACGAAAAAATGGGAACAGAAAGGAACTCACCTAGGAATCGAAACACTATTCTTTTATGCAACATCCAGGAGGTGGAAACTTCACAAGTTCATGTATAAGCTCGAAGAATGAAAAAAAACAATGAGAAACTTATCCTAAACGAAGTTCCTTGCTTTTTGCTCATTTCTATCCTGAATCAAAATAGAAAAGAAATGCCATTGAGTCATACACCCTTTCTTGAGTCAAGTGCGATTAAATAAAAGGCCAGGAAATCAGGCCAATCCCTCCTAATAGCACTCGGACTCGGTCCAAGTTACATCGTTGGGACGCGCTCTGACGTGTACCGACGATCGGCGATCGCCACTGCTGTCGCGAAGTATGAACGTTGCCTAAACACTGCCAGTCACCAAATTCAAGGAGCTGGTGTCGTATTTGTGCTCAAGGAGCCGAACGGTCCTGATCTTGAAGACAAGTTCAGCATGGATTTGGAGGAAGAAGTGCACTGCAGCCCGCTCAAAAGGAGCTAGCGTTCAGCATTTTCTTTTCCTTCCCCCTCGGTAATCCCGCACTGTCGTAGGTTCCGCTGTTCTTGTTAGACGTCGCCACTTAATTCGATTCAATGCATCTTCAACCCTGGCTTCAACACAGTGAGGTCCCTCTTGATCACGTCCGTCCGGCTGTTCTTTGGGGGCTTCACATAATCGCTTGCCAGAGCTCTGAAGCCTGGTAATTTCCTTATTTGGTGGCCTTTGGGCTTGCTAAGCACGTGCCCGTACTACCGTAGTCGCTGCCATCGTTCCCAGTGGGAAATGTGCCGTCCTTGACGTCTTCATTTCTGACTCTATTCAGAAGAATCCAGCCGGGTCCAACTCAGCATCTTCTTTTCAGCAGATCGGAGCTGCTTTCATGGTTTTTCCATACTGCTTTTTTGGTTTTTGCATGTGCCAGCACTCGTTGCCGTAGCGCATTGCAGGCCTTGCTACTGCGGGCGCACCTTGCCTTTGAGGGTCCTGGAGCTCCGCTGGTTACGGAAAATTAATTCCATTCCATTTCAAAC
>MU916121.1:0-14369 GCA_036418165.1 Cooperia oncophora
ACTTGTCGCCCGTGTGGTGACTAGAGACGACAATTCAAACCTATTCGCTTTTCATCTCGACCCCCAGTCAATTAACTGATAAAGAAGGACCACGTGGCACTCCTTCGGAGGTCCAATGCAATCCTAGAAAATTATGAATACTCATGTCAGGACGTTTTACAGGGCGTGTCCGCGGAGTAAGCTGCGGTCGTAGAAGCAACTGTGCCCGGGAGAAACTGTGATGCAAGGGCAAGAGGGGTCGTGGGTGTGTCAATGTTTTCGTGCACAGTTTGCACCTTCTTACGCTTGTTTATGCCTTTGCATGGGCCCGCACCGCAGCAGCCGCCCAAACAAAGTCTGCGGGCATGCCCCCGCAGGTGCCGTTAGTCTTGTGCTCAGGAGAAGCGGAACGATCTCCCGCTTTTGCATAAGTATTTATGCACGGTGGACCTCTTGAACCTGAACGTCTTTTTTAGATCAATTATCCGCTACTCGAGGACGCACTGTTAAAGTCAGTTCTCGCGATCAAGTGGTCCGCGAAATGCCTCCGTGCATTTGGCATCGTTGTCGCATTCAAGAACATACCACTTTCGCCACTCAAAACGGTGAGATAAATAAGCCAGAGACGCGTGATCATTGCCGTCTCAGGGCGCATGTCAACCGAGAAGCCTCTCCTCTCTCCCTTTTTTCTTCCTCCCTCCTTCTTTTCCTTCCTTCCTTCTCTGATCCCTCCTCCTTTACCTTCTCCCTTCAACTACTGGACTGGTAGATGCCTCGTGAAAATAACCCTGGACCCTCGCAGCGAGAGCACGTCTGGTTGACAACAGCCCCGTAACCGATTATTCCATGCACTGCAAAACAACGGCTTACAGTCGGAGTTGCGTGCGTACACAGCGTTTCCTGGCGCCTCGTAGGGTGATTTGTTATGCTTTTGCCGGGAATCGGTTACGAATCCTGCTGCTTGGGCTTGCCCCGCCCGACAAACTCGTTCACTCGTCCACTGCTAAGACAGTCTCTGTTCAGAGTGTTTGCAAGGTCTCTTTTCGCTTCTTTCTCCACTCGGGAGTTACTTGTGGGCTACTGGTTCATGATTGAGCACCTAAGCACCTAGCATTTCACACCTGATCACGGGAATTGCCTTCAAGTACAACCTTGCTTAGCAAGACTGAATAGTAGGTGTCATATTCCCATTCAATGAGCCTTACCTTCAATGAGAAACTCATTAAAAAGCATCCGAATAACGTTAAGCTACAGTACATTCAAGAAGCTATTGAATGAATGCTAGAGTCCGTGGGGCCCAATATTAGTTCATGTTGACTTCTTGTTATTATTGTGTGTTTTTAGTATTCGCCGATAACGTTTATCCGCAGTAGTTGGTGCTGGTATTAAATTGTCCTCGTACGCACAATGTTGTCGTATAATAAATACGAGTAACAGACCCGTCGCTTATACGTTATACGATGCGAAATAATAAAACAATGCTCGAAAACCCTAAATGGCAAGAAGTCTCAGTAGAGTCTATGAGCTCCCATTGTCGTTCATCAGATAACCTCAACCAGGTCGTAGCCCGTTGATCGTCGAATTTTTGGTAGCCCTTACCTCGTAAGGGCTAGCAGTGCAGGTGCTTATTCGTGGATGTTTCGAATGAGATAGGTAAACTTTGTAGAGCTTATAAGGGTAACGCTCCCACACCCATCAAACCCTGATTTCGTTACTGAGCATTGTCACCCATCTGGTTAATAAACACGGCACCTCAGACCCCATTTCATCGTAATGTCAGTCTTGACCTCGTTTCGATCTCCAATCGATGACAATCTCACAATGAATTATGTGTAGTTCATATCAGAACGTCTGGACTGGGCGTGCCCATGGAGTCAGCTGCGCGCGCGAAAGTGACGGTGCAGTGCTCACAACGAAGTCCGCGGACACGCCCCTACATATGTAGTGATGTGGACTGTATCTCGCCACGCGCGACGTGAACGCCGTGACCTGACTACCTCACAATAGCATCGCCTCTCTCCCAAATATGATGTTTGCGCTTAAAAACAGCTCTCGCGATAAAAGTGTCATGGATTGTTGCTTTTCAATTACGAAACAGTAGCTGATGAGTAACTCTCCAAAGAAAAAAAAAAGCAAGAAGAGTCCTCAAGAACACCATGAAACAAAATCGCTCCCTGACAGTCACACCTCCCTGCGGTCTCTGTGCAACCCTGGCTCACAAATCCCTTTATCACATCTCCCAGTAGTGGATATCATCAATGCAAAGAAAAGAATACGAAAAAAAAAAAACATAGGAAGAAAAACTCTTGAAAAGGAAAAGAAACTTCCAAAAACTCGGCGTCCGAATTTAGGGTTACGGTAGCGTGCATCTTTTAGTGTAGTGTAGTGCGTCGAGCTTTTGCACCACGAAAATTGGGTCGCTCGTGATTTTTACGCGTTTCACCTTGCGAGGGGTTGGAGTTGACTGTATGTGCTCCCAATGTAATAAAGGAGAGCAGAATCATTCATGGGCACGAGCGCGGTCAGCAAAAAGGGCATGCAATTCCGATTAATGCCCGCCGCCCCAACAAAGAACAACTGAGCGGCCCTCCGTCAGAGGGCATCTAGCAAGTGGGCGGTCCAACTGAGCGGGCGTTAGAACTAGAACTTTCAGCGGCTGTAGCTCGCTCCTCGCTCGCTGTGGAGTCGCGAGAGTGGGACAGTCTCTAGCTTGGGGGCTGTACTACTCGCACAAGAAAGGACGACCATGTACTACATTTTTTTTTTTATTGTATTGTACATGGCCTGAGCGCGGGGGCTATCTACGTAGCTCACATCTTTCTATTGCGGAGAGTGCCCTTAACAGGGAGGAACACGTTCGTGACGTTCCTTGTCAGCGTTTTCTTGTGAATAGAGTTTCCAAGGTTGTAATGAACCGCCATAAATACGTCTCCTAGTGCGCTAAATTCTGAAAGATGGGAGGATCTCCTTAGATTTTTTTATTTTTCATTATTTTTCTGCTTGAAACCCGCAACTTCGAAAGCACAATTTTTGATTGCCCTTACCGTGTAAGGGCTACCACGGAACTTGCAGGGTAATCGAAGATTACTGGGAATGTCAGTTCACATGACGGAGGAAACAAAACGAACAAACAAAAGGTGCGATAGGTCAACCGTTTCGCCGCGCAATCGCGGGCGGCGAAGCAACGTTTGAGGCAGACATTGTGTGTACCATTTTGCTGATTGAAGCATTAAAATTTATGCGAATTTGAGAGTAGGCGAGATTCCATGCCGAGTGATGTTGATGTTTTCCGTCCCTCTATGTTAGGTTCAAACTGTTAAGCGAAAAAGCGAAGCGAACAAATCGTTCGTTCGCGGGGGCGGCTTTCGCCACGCACACCAGTGTGGCATATTGCAACTTGCCTTGTCACATACCCGAACAAAAGAGAGGTATCAATGCGCCCTCCATGCCTGAGAAGATGGGTAGGGCGTTACCAAGTGCTGTGAACAGTAGCTGTCGGACAGACGGGTGAGAGATGTATACAAGGTTACCAAGCTGACAACCCTCGGCTAGGACAGTGCTGCGTTGGTACGCTCTGGAGGCCTTATATGTATGCTGGGCGAGTTCATAACATTACGCTCAGTTTTACTGTCCTTTATGCCGCCATTATCCTAAACTTATTAAGGGATGGATCGGCTTTCTCTGGTGCCGCCCGCGCTCTCTTATGCACCTGCCTTCATCTCTGGACGAACCACTAAGTGTAGTTGCTTTGCCTCGCTCACAACTAAGGATCTGATACGCCTTTTTGATCCCAGAGAAATAGACTGTAGGGAGGGGTGTTCGAAATTAGTTACTCTGAGGTAATAAGTAAGTAGAGAAGAAAACTGAGCGAAGTTCCGCCTCCATTGCCTATGTTTAGGCTTGAATCCTTTGCGTCCCTCCGCTAAGAGAGCCAGAAACTATAGTGAAGACCAAGAGGAAATCTCATTCTGGTGACCCTGCAGTTATTTCGGAATTTTCAGCAATACCCCTCGCCACCCTTCCTCCACTTCATCACTATTTTATAAATAACCACACAACATACTAATTGTGTGAAATCAGAGATTCACCTTGGAGAGGTTCACCTCGTATAGTTCCATAATCCATCCCTGAATAAGCGCGCCAGCGCCAAACGGAGGTGATATTCGCGTTCATCGGATAAAACGATCACCGAAGTTATGCAGTCATCATCCCTGCAAATGAGAGGACATTTCAGGGTTCGTTAGTTGGAGATCAAACATGGTAGCTCGATAGATGCCCTCCCGAACTGACAAAAATCAGTGGAAAAGGCTGCTATGGCTGTGTTCCAACCCACGTCCCTTCACTGCCCCATTTCATTCGCAGGGATAAGGACTGTACATAGTTCCAGCCATATTGAAACATTTACCTGTACGTCGAACTAACGAACCGATAGCTCCCATCTCCCGGATGACCCAGTAGGTGAGGGCTATTGGTGTGGACTATTTTGTCCTGCTGAACATGCAATGGAATAACTACTGAATTCACAATGAATGGTAAGAAGGTGTTGTGCAGATGTGGATGGTCAAGCAATTCGCTTGGATGATGGAAATGTCGAGCGATGTGAGCAGCTCTGGAATGCATCCTTCAACTATGCCAGTCTGTCCTACTACACTGTATGTTGCCGTGAAGTGTTGCGCGCTACAAACATATCTAATATTCGCATCCATGAAAAGGTATGAATTATCATGATTAAATAAGCTAAAAGCGCCATCATTACGAATTCCGAAGACACCTTCCACGTTGGTCGTATGGGCGGAATCGGACTTTTCATTGTGTTTCCCTCGTTGACACTCCTCTCCTCTTTAAAGGCAGTTGGCACGATAATTCGGTACTCGGCCTAAAATGCCAGCAGGCCGCTATTTACCGGGAAAATATCGAAAAAAACGGAGTGACACTGTCAGAAACTGCGAAGAAAACCCTTCGTTCTCAGTGACTCAAAAAGCAATTTTGGACGAGTTTCCCGTAGGCATCTTGCCAATAACCGCTACGGTAGATACGGCTGCACGTATGTACTCATATATCCATGCAGCACCGTGGCCGCTTCATACCAGTCTCTTCGCTCCATATTTACTTAGCAAATAAAGCGATACGAGCACCAGCTACAGTCGTCCATTTGTGGGCGGGCGGACGTGGTGGGCGTTCGGGTCGGTATCCTGTAGCTTGATGAGGCCTTATAAAGAGTACTCTCCTCGGGAAAAACGCTACGCAGGGCCTGCTTGGGGTCGCGGAATTCCGTCCTGCCAGGCGTATTAATCCTACTCGTCTTAGGGGTTTATCGTGCCAACTGCCTTTAAAAGTGTTTGAGGTGGAACGATGGATAAGGCTCATTGATAAACTCGCCCATATGATCAGTGGGAACCATGCTTTTGAATTACTAAGAGCAATTTTAGGGGGGAAGGATGGGCCCGTGATGGGTGGCTCACAAACAGTCACTGGAATCCTGCTACCGATTTCATGTTCCATGCAAGAAAAGAGGCTGACAAGAAAAAATACAGAGTTGAAAACATCGGGTAAGGCTTTTAACTAGTTCCAGAATAGGATAGTGCCAATGATCTGTTAATAACATTAATGATAAGTGCTTAGAATATCATCTTATAAGGTGGGGGGGGGGCAGGAATAGATTTCGAAAAAGCGACTTATCCATAGAATTGAACCCAAGTTTTTTTACGGTTGATCCCTTCATGAAATTCTCCTCCTCAGAAAAAACTACTCAGAACTTACTCAATCTTCCTCGCGATGTTTGTTTGTTTGCTTGATTGCTGTACAGATCGCCTGCATGCAAGCGCTCCTCTTCCCTCCCCTCCCCCAGCCTTTCCCACCTGCCTCGCCAGTAAAATCCTTATGGCTCACAGCCAGTGGATGTATTCTGAAACGAGAACGTGATGAAGCAATAAGAATAGAAGGAAACGTTGCTCAAATACTACGAGATTATTTGAGAATCACAACCTCACTATTTTTCAGAGTTCTCTGGGGGCCTCTATTTTTCCCATGGTTTGACACGCTGAAATCTCCGGTACTCCTCGACCAATGCACAAGTGACTGCAAAATTCCACCATTTTTAGTGACTTCACGTAACGTTTTCTTTCCAGTGGCACCTGGATGGAACCATGACTTGAACCTGATTGTACCGCCCCTCAAGATTCTTCAACGTCTGGATGAGTGGAGAAAGGAAATTGACGACGAATATCACCGAATGATACACGAGCTCGAACAGAAGTGGAATGGTTCTCAAAAAACAGAGCCCGCAATCACAACCTACTAAAAAATACTATGTACAGAACATGAGGGTATATTCCGTGCTTGCCATATGGATGGAGCTACACCTGTCACAGTGCTTCTCACACTGACGCTTTCCTAGTCTTCGATAAGGCACGGAGCACCAATGCAATGTATCGTAGTGCCTTCCCAGTGCTGCTCCTATGAACTCCTTAGGACTGAGCATGCGTCAATGAGGAAAGCACTGTGGCCTGACTCCACCCAGACGACCGTTGTAGACTTAGCCCTGGAACTTTCTTGTTTTATTGATGTTCTTATCAGCGATGGCCCTCATTTTGGATGGCCGGGGACCCACTTCACACGCATAAGGAGGATCGCCCGATTAAGGCGGGCGATCCGACTGGCCCTCAGTTTGGATGGCCGGGGACCCACTTCACACGCATAAGGAGGATCGCCCGATTAAGGCGGGCGATCCGACTGGCCCTCAGTTTGGATGGCCGGGGACCCACTTCACACGCATAAGGAGGATCGCCCGATTAAGGCGGGCGATCCGACTGGCCCTCAGTTTGGATGGCCGGGGACCCACTTCACACGCATAAGGAGGATCGCCCGCCGAAGGCGGGCGATCCGACTGGCCCTCAGTTTGGATGGCCGGGGACCCACTTCACACGCATAAGGAGGATCGCCCGATTAAGGCGGGCGATCCGACTGGCCCTCAGTTTGGATGGCCGGGGACCCACTTCACACGCATAAGGAGGATCGCCCGATTAAGGCGGGCGATCCGACTGGCCCTCAGTTTGGATGGCCGGGGACCCACTTCACACGCATAAGGAGGATCGCCCGATTAAGGCGGGCAATCCGACTGGCCCTCATTTTGGATGGCCAGGGGACCCACTTCACACGCATAAGGAGGATCGCCCGATTAAGGCGGGCAATCCGACTGGCCCTCATTTTGGATGGCCAGGGACCCACTTCACACGCATAAGGAGGATCGCCCGATTAAGGCGAGCGATCCGACTGCCTCTCATTTTGGATGGCCGGGGACCCACTTCACACGCATAAGGAGGATCGTCCGATTAAGGCGGGCAATCCGAGTGGCCCTCATTTTGGATGGCCGGGGACCCACTTCACACGCATAAGGAAGATCCGTCCAAATGATAGTATACGGAGCTCCTGTAGTTATCCGAAGAGAAGTTGCACGATTGTCGTGAGGGTGAAATCAGTTCCACATTAGTTTCCAGCTCATTTTCCTTTCATTATTCCACATATCATCATCACCTTTCATTTCGGTCATATTTCTCATATCTTTGGTACAGATAAATAATGTTGATGCGTTTTATTGGAATTGATGCGGGGTCTTACATACGTGAGCGTATTCCTTACTTCTGCACACTCCGTATCTTAGAGGTGAAGGGGGAGAGGGTGGGGGAGGGGGCGTGGCCGCGGACTTTCTTCGAACAATGTGAGAAAACTCGTCTTGTGCTGGAGATGGATCTAATTGTCCGAAAGTGGCAATATCCCACAAAAAAGGGCCACCGCGTCTAGTGGGTGTGTGGCGATTCTATCGTCGATGATAAGTAGGTCGCCGCGCTGGTGGGCGCCGCGTACGAGTCCTGCTGCGTCGTGCTCGTTGAAATTGTTAAAATGATCATCAAGCCATATTGTTCATGTTAATCCTGTACTGCTTTTCCCATTTTTCATATGATGATTCAATGGATTGTTTTTACCGCATTCAAAGTAGGGGTGTAAGACTGGTCCACGTTATTTGCTCAAAATTACTGATCCAATTTTGGGCTTTTCGGAACTTGTGAATACGCGGTCTTCGAGACTCATTTGTATGTCGGTAATGCAACTCCGGAACTGTCGCACCGCGCCGCCGCGCGAGACGCCGCGACGCGATGTGCGCGACGTGACCTGACTTGCCGACGATAGAATCGCCCGGGCCCCGCGTCTAGTTTCTTACAATTTTGCTCGTTTTTTTAGCGTTCAATGCCTCACCTTGTTGGAATCTCGGTGTTTCATGTTGTACCACTGAAATTGAAAACTTACCCCGAAAAACCCTCACTGAAGCCAGCCACACACGAGGGATACACCGTGCCGCATCCTCCACTTCCTTCTTCTCTCCATCCCCCCCCTCTTCCCCAATGCGTTAGCACCGATTTCTTTTCCATTTGCCCGCTCACAGAATGGTCCCATCGCGCCAAAAAAGCTATGGCTGTGCCTTGTTACTCACATCCTGCTACCGCGGAATGTGCATTTGCTATCAACAAGGAACAACGCGTTTCTTGTCTGCGTCCTCGTGTGGAGAGAGTTTTTATCGTCGTGGCGAAGCCGTGATAGATACGTCACCTTGTGCGTTGAATTTTGAAAAGCTGTAGAGGCTGTGTAAAATTTTTTTGTATTTATTACTCACTGCTCCGTGGCTCCATTACTCCATTCCATGGGGGCTTGAAGGAAAATTTTTGGGTGCCCTCACCATGTAAGGGCTAACGATGTCAAAATCACCCAAGGAATTCAGTCCACAACAGGGAGGGAAGAAATAATGACATCCATGCACGTTCCATACCGCGGAGATGGGGAGCACAGTCCACGCTAGGACACAGCATGCCAGAATCCGATCAGTGGTGGTCGTCCTGGATCCCTCGGCCAGTAGGTGGAGCTAGGGGGTGAGTCGCACTTGGCTAATGAGTGTCATATCTGGCACTGATAGAAAATTTCTTGATACGCGAGAGAAATTCACCGCCACACTCCTCCCCCCCCCCTCCGCCGCCTCAATCAGCCACGTCCTCAGTGTCCCATTCAGCTAGTATTTCTGGTAGTTGAGTGAGCGTTGACAACCTGCTCGACAACAGTTCTCGAACAAGATTCGGGGATTCTTCGAAGAGTTGGGAGAAGGTGGTGAGAAGTGGATAAAAGTAAAGGAGATGGTCGGTAGGAAGGGGAAAGGGTTGTATCGGAGGAAGAAATCTTATGGGGGAGGGGTAAGGTGGTCTGACACCGCCATTTTTCCCATTCCTAAGCTGTACCATGGTCCCCATTTTGGATGGTAGCTGGTCGTTGTGTGAACCCCATGAAAGGAGGTCATCCCTGGTTGCCCGGAGGAGGGGGAAGAGGGTGAGGGGTGGGTCATTTTTGGTGTATAGATGTCAAATCTGGACCTGACAGAAAATTTCCCGACCCGCGAGAGAAGTTCGCTGCCTCCCCTGCTCCCTTCTCACTTCGCTACGTAATCAAAGTCCCATACAACCTTCTGGTGATAGAAGTTAGTAGTTGATTGTTGACAACTTCCCCACTTCCGCTCATTTTTTAGAAGCCAAGCAAAAACGAACCAGCTCAGTATTTGTATCAGCTGATATTTTTATAGCACCGTAGGGTTTTCTTGAATTTTTCGTTTTCAATTTCTGTTTGTTAACCTTAGATTGAGGTCGATGGAGTTCTCTATATACCATCTCACTGCGCCACACACTCTACAAATCATTTCATTCAAAACAGTTCATTATTAATAGAGCATATTGCTGGTTAAAACAGACTGTGAATTTAAACAGCTTCAAAAAAGCAGAAAAAACAAAACTGTAACATAGAAGAAAACGAACAAAACAACAATGATGTGGGCATTTCTCCACAGCAACACATTCCTAAATAATAAAACAGAAACAGTCATTCAGAAAAAAACATAGATTTTTTTATCCCATTACCTCTTAATGGGTAGATCCGGAGCTGTAGAAATGTTCTACCGTGGCCACTTCAAAGATGGCGAAAATGAAGCCGGGGGACTGTGTCTGCGTGTCTGTCTCTGTCTGCCATTTGATACGGCAGGCAGAGACAGACACGCAACACGTCATACGGCCTGCTATACGCCCAACCATAATCACAATTGCGGCCTCTCTATACCCTCTCGCAAATGGCTAAGGTGTCATTGTTCCATACAGCTCGACGTTAGCAATGTGCCAGCAGTTTCGTTGCGAGACATAGTCGCTTAGTTCCCTCAGACACGCTATCTGTGACCCTCCCCCTAGTTGGCGGTGCAATAGAAAGTTACTATTTCTAGTAGTTGACTGGAGGTGTCTACTGGACTGACTGGAGGTGTACCGCAAAAGGCGAACTTCGGAACGGGACTCGATTCCTCTAACGTCGCTGAAATACTGAAAGGGTAAATAACTCGTCATGAGACTGCAGTAAACCTAAAAGTGCAGTAAAAGGCTGAACAACTGGTTTTCTGACGTCAGCGTATAGAGGAATAGTTAAGACATCAAATCGAATGAAGGCTCAAATGAATTACTGAATAAAAGTAAGAAGAAAAGCGAATGCCTAATCAAGCGAAGAAAACGTGCAGCCAGCTATTTCAAAGGAATTTACGGTGATCTAAATCTACGATTATCCGGCTACGTGCGACCGCCGTTTCTCGGACTTGAAAAGGCGCTATCTCACCGGAAGCGGCGTTAGAAATAACCAAGTGTATGGTAAGATAAGCTGAGGTCAGGTCTCGAAATGGGCCTTTGTTTTATCGATGAGTAACACGGCGCTAGACACAAATATTAGACGAAATTTGATTCGATGGAGATAATTTCGGTCAACATGGCCCACGTGTTAGCCGTGGTGATTTTTTAATATTGGAATTCTTTGATGACTAGACGTTCAAATGGGAAATTTGGCGTAGGAAACGTTTGAAATGGGGGGTGACGAGAAGATGGTATAGAGGTATGATCGACTCGAAACCAGTCGACGAAACGCGAAATTCAATCGATACGCAAGAAAGTCGTCTTCACACGCGTCGAGGTTACCGGGGTAAAAAACCCATCGCGCTGGGCTTTAGTGAGGGATCAAGTCTACAATCTAGGACAGCCGCAGTGGATTACTGTAATCGTAACCAATGATCCAGTCACCCAAAAGTGTTTGCATAGACGAAAGCTACCGTGATGAATGGTGTCTACCCAATGACATCTCCCGAAAAAAAGTATAGAAGGATAAAGCGCTGGAGGTAGTAAACCCATTTTGGGGTGCGCCATGCTTCTTACTCCCACTCAAAATCGCAGCTGATCGGCTTACATGGACTTTGCCTCCCCACCACCCCCCCTCCCTTACAACAACTAGAGATGTGCAAGGAAGCGCCTTTGCCTTCGCAAACAAATCTGATACCGATATTCGACCCCGGGGATGAAAATTTTGGGTTAGCAGGGAAAGCCGTTCCAAGATCCGATCCCCGCTGTGCGCGTGATAAGGCGCCATTTGCCGCACACCACCACATATCAAAAGTGCAACGCAAAACTGTAAGAATGAAGAGGTACTGTACAGTTCCGCAGCTACAGTCATTATCATTGCAAAAGAGCAGAAGTGAGGTGGGGGCGTGGATTGGAGCCAGCCAACTCGGCCTTTCCAACAAATGGAGCTGTCTTGAGCCCGCAGTAATTGGTGGAAAAGTTTGGAAGTATAGAATGCTCCTTTCTCTTGGAAGCTCTACTCTGTTGGGTCAGGCCGCCTCCAGGGAAATTTCTTTTCAAGTTTTGAAAGCTCACCGAGCGGGACATTCGATATATTTCGGCACTGTTGCCAAAGCTACCTGTTAGTTAGCAAACTGGGAGAGGGAACCAGAAATGCGCCCCTCCCCCCCCCCCTCCCCGCCCCTCCCATCCGCCCATCCCCAAGCCGAATTGTGTCGAGGACCGAGTGTACCCTCTCTTAAGCTGTATCTTCAGAACTGGAAGCCAGGCACAGCATTCGATGGGGATTTTGGTCGAGCTTTTACGACCCCCCCCATGCTCCTACGATGGCTGACATGGCTGACTGTGGTTGTGGTTTATACTCGGCGAAAAAGTTGTCGAGCGGGGGGGGCAACAACGACCAAATACGACCCCCCCCTCCAAAACGTCCGCAAAGCGAGAAAAATCAACTATAAAAATAAATTTTTCCCAGCCCAAATACGACCCCCCCCCCCTTTTGGCGGCCAAATACGACCCCCCCCCTCCAAAACGTCCGCAAAGCGAGAAAAATCAACTATAAAAATAAATTTTTCCCAGCCCAAATACGACCCCCCCCCCATAGGGAATCCCCAACCAATGCTGTGCCCTGACTGGAAGCATTTGTGCAGGGGATTCATTCCATTTCAATAAAAGGTGAAACAGGAAAATTTTGCCAACTCAGTTCTCTGAATCAAGGTCACCTGAGATAAATAGTGAAGTGTCTCTTTGTAAGACAATTTGAGCTCTGGAAAGAGCGGGCCATCTCATTCTATGTTGAAAACCACTTTTTCTAGGTCTTCTAAGCGTTTCCTTATTTTTAAGCTTTTTTTTCGGAATGAGTTTTGGTGAGACAAAATAAGACAGCTACGAATTGTAATGAAGGGAGCAAAACGTTAGTACCCACCACAAGGTCCGAGGAAGCCCAGAAAGCCCCGAGTATGGCGAAATCTCACCAACAACGTTTGTGCGGACCTTTGGCTTTATTATTATTTGGCACAGATTGGCTTGGTGGAGGCACCAAAGGCTCTCAGCGGAAAGTTCACAAGAGTTCACTTTGGTGAAACCTGTAGTTAAAATGACCTAATGACAGGAGCCAGAGGAAGTGAAGGAAGCCCCCATTGCGGAACAGCGCTTATTACTTTTCTATACGTGTTGTAATTCCAAAAACCTGTGAAAACCCTGTTGAAATTTTGTATTCTAATTTCCAATTTTTTAATTTTTTAATTTTTCCATAAGAGAATGATGCCGCGCTATTCAGGTAGGTGCTATCGACTGCACGGGTTGCTAATTGATTTTAATTATGCTGCAAATGAAACCGGGAAATTTACCAATCTGAGAAGTTCGACAGAAATGAAGATCGACTGAAATGGAAGGGAATGCGGGAGGGTCTTTTGGTGATCTGAAAACAGTCAGCCCATCTCATTTTGTTGAAACCAGCTTCGTTTTAAAATTTTCACTTATTTACCCCATTTTTGGAAGCAAAAACGAAAAGAAAATGTTGGAAACCAGCAGTTCCGTATCTACACGAAAATCGTCGCAATCTTTACTCCACTGAAAATGTGCGTAATTTAGGTCCAAGGCAGTTTATTGAGCCTAGTGCGAGGTCTCGAGAGCATAGGGTCACCATCAAGCATAATATTATATTAGGTTGTCCGGAAAGTTCTCAGCGTTTTGTGCACCTATTTTTTGTACATTCACTGCTGATTAAAAACTCATTCTGCCTTGCTTCTCAGTAGCACATCCTGTAGAGAATTTCTTGCGCTATCTGATGGTATAATTGCCGTTTCACCATTGCTTGATAAACCCCTTTTTTCAAGATTTTTTCAAGCATGTGAAAAGAGCACTTCGGACGATTTTTTTCTTCGACTATAAATTGGGGCAATCCGCAATCGAAACAGCTCAACAAATTAACCAGGTGTGGGGGCCCAATAGTGCTAGAGAAAGCACTGTGCGGCAATGGCTCAACAAATTTCGTTCTGGAGATTTCAGCCTTGAAGATGAACCTCATAGCGGTCGACCTAAAGCAATATCTGACGAGGATTTTAGGGGGATTTTGGAGGCTGACCCATCCCAAACAGTTCGAGAGATAGCAGAAGAGCTAGGCCTTGGCAAATCCACTGTTGCAGATGGTCTGGAACGCATTGGGAAGGTGAAAAAACTCGACAATTGGGTGCCCCACAATCGGAGTGACCGGCAGGAATCGGCACGTCTCGAGGTTCCTTCTGCATTGCTTTTGCGCAGCAGAAACGACCTGTTTTTGGGCCGAATTGTCACCTGTGATGAAAAATGGGTCATGTATGATAACAGGAGACGTTCCGGACAGTGGTTGGATTTCGACGAACCACCGAGGTAAGCCGAACCCTCACGAAAAAAGATTCTGGTCACGGCTTGGTGGTCATCGGCTGGTGTGATCCACTATAACTTTTTATCACCAGGCCAAACCATCACAGCAGAACCCTACTGTGAAGAAATCGACGAATTGTACCGAAAATTTTGTCAGATGCAGCCAACACTTATCAAAAGAAAGGGTCCGATTCCTTTGCATGACAACGCCCGCCCACACGTTTCACAAATCACTATCCATAAATTGAACGAATTGGGGGTTGAAGTTCTACCTCAACCGCCATATTCTTCAGACCTTTCGCCAACCGACTATCACCTTTTATCGGAAGAGCGGTC
>MU916122.1:0-14941 GCA_036418165.1 Cooperia oncophora
TTACCGATCGGTAAGAGCCTAGAGCGGAAGAGACTGTAGACGGTGCGGCGGCGTGTGTTAGAGCGCAGAGTGCAGAGTAAGAGACGCAGAGGCAAGGTTTTTGCGGCCATCCACCGACAGGCAACTATCGGGCCGCTCGCCAGCGTGGCCTTAGGACCGCCCCACCGTCCGCTGAGAACTGCACTGTATTCGAAAGAATGGGGCTGCAATAGATTATTGAAATGACGATTTATTAAATTTGTTGTACACTTGTTGTTTTCTGAATCGATTCGTTTAGTGGAAGTATACTTGTGGGACATTGTCAGAGTGAGAAATTTTCAAAAAATAAAGAAAGTTGAAGTTGCTCTGGAAAGTCAGTTCTCGGAGTTGGCATGCAAATTGGTACTGGTAATTACCACATTTTATACCTAGAGGCTTTTTTGAAAACGTCGTGTAGGGAGGGATATTGTGAGATTTATGGGTGGAAGTATACTTTTGGGACGCAGTGTACTATGTTTTCCCATAGGTATACAAATTTTCAACTGCTGGATAAAGGCGCGATGAGAGTTCCGACTTCTCAAGTAACGTCGACAACTGCTTTGCCCTCAGAGCATGGCCAAAGGAAGACGGGAAAGTCGTGCTGCGTAACGAGTTCCCTCGACGATGGCATATTGTGCTCGCCACCCTGCATCGGAAATCACACTGACACACGTTTCGTTTTTATAAACCTTCATGATGGGAACCTGTCCTACGGCTGCTAGATAGTTGGACGAAACAATGGTTTTTCATTCGCCGTTTATGGCTGCTGGTTTCCCAATACCTTTATGTAGGTCTGTGGCAGACACCTACGTATTGAACATGACAAACGGTTGCAATAATTGGTGGCTAGCGAGCCAGTAGAAATTCTTATGAGATAAAAAGCTGCGAGCGGCAGTTCTTTTATCGAGGAATACCTTCTTATGAAGCTCAAGAGCAAATAATAATGATGGTGATGATAAATGAATGACTGCCTCCTCGGTTCTTCTGATAACCGTCACACATTTGGATCAGTATTTGGAGGTGCAATTGTCTTAAAGGCAGTTGGCACAATAAATCTCTATAGACGTGTCGGATTAATATGCCTGGCAGGACGGAATACCGCGCCCCGGTTGCTCCGCAGCGCCCTTCCCTAGGAAGTTACCCTGATAAGCTACAACACACCGGCCAGAACGCCCACTGCGCCCACCCGCCCACAAATGGACGGGTGGGCGCAGCGGGCGTTCTGGCCGGTGTGTTGTAGCTTATCAGGGTAACTTCCTTGAGGAAGGGCGCTGCGGAGCGCCCTCTCCGGGGCGCGGTATTCCGTCCTGCCAGGCTCCTCGTATTGATTCATTTGCTAAGCAAATTATGAAGCGAAGGGATTGATATGAAGCGGCGACTGTGCTTCATGGATATATGAATATACAGGGGGGGGGGCCAAAAAAAAGTCATTCCGGCCGAGTCACATATGAGCGAAGTTTTCGCAGCCCAGACAGAGGAAGTGGATATGAGTACCAGGGGAAGATACCCAAGATCTTCCTCTATAAGCTGGAGCAGGCTGCCGCCAATCGCCTTCATGTACGCCAAAATATGAAGTCATCTCCAGTCGCGGCCTGACTGGAGAACACCTTTGGAATTCACGTCGCCTCCAAACAGCTGCGAAACTTCTGAATGAAGTCATCCACAGATAGCTACCTGGAGGTCAGTACTCTTGATCTGCAAGACCTCCCACATCGACCAGCTACGGCAACGTCGCTACGGTCTAGGACATCATCTTCACCGTATTCGCCGAGGCGCGAGTTGATGGTATGGACCGGGGTACCTGGAAAGGGGAAGACCGATATTTTCTTTGTAGACCCCGACTGAAGGTGAGCGCTGGCGGTACTCAAGTAACCTCGAGTAGAGATTATCTCCCCCACATGGTGTCGCCGCCGCGACCTTCTTGGAGACCTTGTGCTGCTACAGGTTTGGGTGCCACCACATGGAATCAAAGGGTTTTGGAAAAACTCCCGCCTACTTGGAATGGAAGGGGGCTGAATACCTAAAGAAGGTAGAATATCCAAGTAGGTCACCTGACCTGTATCCCCTCAATTACCCGGTTCGCGGTAGTTCAAAGGTGGTCTACGGTTGTGCGGAGAAATCATCAACGATCTCACTCAACTCCGGTACCCACTCACTTTCGCGCGGCCGAATCTCTCGATGGCGCTCCTCCAGAAGGCTGCGGCGGAGTATCATTATAGTATTTAATGTGCTCTTTAATATGGTAGTAAAAATGTCCGATAAAAATTTAATAAAGTGTAACTTATAGCGCCTTGAAAGTCATGGAGGCAAAATGACTTTTTTTGGCCCCCCCTGTATACATGAAGCCGTATATTCGGTAGCGCTTATTCAAGATGCCTACGGGAAACTCGTCCGAAATTGATTTTTCAGTCATTGAGAACGAAGGCTTTTTCTTCGCAGGATTTTGAGCGTTTCATTCGGTTCTTTCACCTTTTTCCCCACTATATAGCGCCCTGCTGGCATTTTAAGCCGAGTTCCAGATTATCGTGCCAACTGCCTTCAAAGGCATACGTAATTCAATTTGCTTACCTGAAACTCTCGTGAACACTATAAAATTACAACAAGTGTTCAGATTACCTAGACTAGGGGGACGAGAATGCTCGAGTTTTTGATTCGTGCTCCAGGTGAACGGTCTGGAACTGTGTAAGCGTACCATTTTCGTCACTCAAAAGTGCGTCGAAGTGAAGTTTGAGGGTAATGATAGCTGGGTATTTCTAGAACCAATCCACAAGCAAACAGCAGAACTAACGTGCGCACGACTAGGCATACGCCCAACTATAGCCAGAGGCAATAAATGCTCGCGTCCTCTCACGTTTTGCTCTCTATACTTGGCTGCTAAGAGGCTTGTCGTTGGCTAATGCCTTTGACGTCGCAAGAAAATTCTCGGCACGCGAACTCATGTTGTGAAGTCGGCTAATTCAGCAATCGCTAAAAATTGGTATATAGTGGGTAGTTTAACTATCTGATATTACGATATGCACTCCCCTCTATGTCGCTGGCGCTAATGGATGACAACAAAAGATTATCTGCGCTCTGCTAAGGCTGAGCCCAGGAGCTAATCGTAGTGTCCTCTCTTGGCGTCAGCGCTGAGAGTGTGTGTCATATTCGTAATCAGGATGTTAATTACCCATGTACAAAAGTTTTTAGCGGATTTGGTGGTCTTAGGCAATTTAAAAATGAGCTCGGTGCCGGAATTTGTGGAGTCCAAACGGCATTATATACCGAGCGAAACGGATCATCTGTGTTGTGGAGTGTATTCCTTCCCATGTTTGTTTTTCTTTGCTTCTAATTAGCCCTTGTCCTTCACTTTGTTCGCGGCAGGACCTAGGCATGAGGCATGTGCGGTAGCTTGTGATAGTGATTGGATAAGGAAGACCAGCTTCATCACCACCACTTTCATTTTCGCGAACTTTCTAGTGATGGAACTGGCACCTCTCTACAGCTGCGGACCTGTTCCTCTTTCAGATGGCAAGAACTTATTTGCAAGATAAGAGACTAGCGTATCTTTACGCTGGTAGGAAAGTACTTGGCATGATGATCTTACCTGGCAATTTTTCTGGGAAATTAATGATTATGGCTCATTGATCTCAAACAACAGAATGGTGGCCCTTCTCATCTACCATGAACCTGTAGGTCCAGCTGATGAAGTCAAAATCTCGTTTTCTAATCCTTTGTGATGATCAAGTTCTTCCTCCCTTACATGCAGCTTCAATGCACAAAAGAGAATCGGGGCCACGTCAAAATTTGAGGGTGCGCTGGACCAACCAATCAAGTTCGACGATTTTCTGGCAGTTCAGCTTTCAACGTGAAGCCGGGCGTTGACATGCAACAAAGCTTCATGGCCAGTTCTTTAGCATTATACGAGAGCTGCGCCTGCCAATATCTGTAGTTGACCTGAGTCACACGTAGATCCAATTGTCTTATTGTTAGTGTAACATCCCCATGAAATCTCACTAACAACAATGCAAATTTTTTTGTTGGGAGGATGTCCTCTTCGCTGTTCTAGAGTTGATTCGCTAAGCAGGAGCCGAGTATTTCGCAGTGCATGGTTAACATACAACAATAAGTTTTCATCTTGCTTTATCTTGAGGGATTAGAGCTAATCTTACGGTTGAAGCAGTGTAGTTTGATTGTCTGATGATCACGATTGATGCTTGGACATTAGCGAGGTTGAGGCACGTGGGACAAAGGCGAGTAGAAGCGACGGAGGGCTACTTTAGGACCACGCTGACGATGCGATCGCAGAAAGACTCCTTGTTCTGTCTACCAGCACCCTATCCGATCGGTTTCTAATAGTACACATTTGGTGTTCGATCCACAAATTTACTGACACGGGGGCTATGGGCTGGCGGAGAGGGTCCTGCTTATGTGGTCGTACAAGTAAATGCTGCCACACATTAACTGTTGTCGCCAGAAAAGTTCGCGTGGGTGTGCATGCAGCGTGCGTGCGTGCGTGCGTGCCAACTTGTCGCCAGACGCGCGCGAGTAGCTGGATAGTGAGATTACACGCTTCTGCGACGGCAGCCGCTGGAGTTCCGAGTTCTCGGGATTGGCAGTCTAGTGAATCAGGGGGCATACAGGCGGATCATGGTACCCACTTTTGTTTAATGATGAAAATGCTAGAGCTTTCGCCACTGATCCATTCATTTTCGGAATGCAACACGAATTTTGCACTCATGCAGAATCGTAGCGGCCTATTGAAAGCGATTTTGGTTGAACAATGACTTGCGGTGGGCCGTCGATGTAAAAATCGGTGTTTTATTCTCTGATAGGTCAGGTACCTTTTTAATAAACATTGCTCAAAGGCTTAGCTGGTCTGCTCTACCGCCACTCCGACACTGCACTCCCGGATCGAGGACACGGTAAGTGTGGCACTTCCCACCAGACCGCTATTCATTGTATCTATCAGAAACAAAGTTGTAATTTTCATAAATGCACTATCTGAAAGAGGTCCTGGTCAATGCATTTAATGATCTTCGAAGTCAATCAGTCAATAGAGTAATCTGCAGGTATTTCATACAAGTCGAAAAAAAAATGAAAAATGATTTCCAGGCACAAAATAAAGAAGTTTCAACAAAGTTCTCAAAGGTGCTGTTCCTGGAATGTGTTTGCTGTTTTTTTTTGTTTTTCTTTCGCTACTATGGAGCAAAGCTTTCAGGCTAAAATAATAGCAAAACTCACCTGGACAAGCCACTGCCAGATCCTCCAGCCTATTTCAATTCTACCGTGGAAGAGAAGACGGTCAAATAGCTATGGGACATTATCGGCCACGTCAACTGGAAAGGATAAAGATAGAGTTCAACAACCAATAACGACAACCTTTCACTTCGCTAACGACTACAAACGCATTGATGGTTAGTAGTAAAAATAAAGCAAGAACTAGTGAACTGCGTGAACTTCTTATGTCTCGACTGCGCGGCTACAAAGATTGCTGCTAAAGCTAAAGGAAACGGCGTTCATGATAAACGGACTGAAACTCTGATCTAATCTTCCTTCCATGATTGACGAAGTGAAATGATCCAGTAGTATGCGCCTAGGGAATCTGAATGATAATCGAGGACCTCGGAAACCCAGCAGAAGGAAAAAAAGGGGCATCAGGGTGCAGACAGGAACACATATTGAGGGAGTAGTGAGGGAGGTAAAATGTCCTGTTCCGCACCCACGCAATCGATTGTGCGTCCATTCCTGCCTAAAAATATCAGCAGTATGTACGTAGTTCCTTTCAAATAGGAAACAGTAGATGCTGACTGATTCGCCAATGAAGAAAAAAAAAGCCGTCTAAGCATCCTCGAAGGCTCCATGTTTACACATGATTTCGCTTATCATGTGGCCTTAGAGCAGAGAGAAAGGCGACCTCTGGAAACGAGAGGGAAAAATGTGAAACTAAAAAGATCAGCATGATGATCGAAACCAACGCACACGCTCCTTGCATTCACTTTCTGGTTTGTGGAGGTGACGGGCACATTAGGTTTCTCGCTTACGACACGGTCTTCTACCGCCCCTGTTTTTTGGACTAGAGTGACGATCCCCTGTAATTGTGCACCAGTGTCATGAAATGTGCCATTGTACTATGCCTCATCTAGCAAGTAGAATGAGTTTTACCGTTCCGATATTTGAGTTGTTCGAAGCTCCCGTTACACTCAAGTGCTTGAAGATAAACTAATCACTTCCGTGGATCCAGGTCCTCGCCTTGTGTGGGGGAGAATGGGGGGAGAATGGAACTGGAGGTGTAGTAACTTACCAGATCTTACGATCAAAAATGCTTGGGAGCAGGACGGGAGGGTAGTGATTTCAGGGAAGCCGCCTCCATGCTCCGCCCAGTCTGCCGCACGGCCAACCAGGCGCCTAGTCATAGCCAAACTTTCTACTTGTCTGCTGTCTATTCTCTTAACCTCTGCTGTTGAGTGCGTATTTCGCTGCGGCACCTTGGTATCGACAGCAAGTGTTGCACCCTGAGGATAGCGCGGTCGGAGAATGGAGACAGCACCCGACACCACTACCTCATAGTCCCGTTCCGTGCACTTTTTGGCGGAGAAAGTGGCACGTTACTACAGCTGCGGACCCCTCGCTTCGTACTTGGTAAGGACGGAGCTGTGTGTACAACTTGTCTCCAAAGGAATTTTGGCCTCAGTCAATATCAAGAGCATTGAGCGGAAGTTCAAGGAATAGTCAGGTTGGGCTTGGAATTCGTTGATGGTTGCGAGGTTCGCATCAGAGGGAAAATGACTGCGTTAATGAATATATCCAAAAAGCTAAGAGAACGACAGATAACACGGATAAACAGTGACCAAGACATAGCGCTTGAACGCTCCTAGGCAAAGGCATCGGCCGGTCAGTTGTAAAGGACCACAGGATTTCATAATGCCAATTCTACTGCAAGACTTAGCCAGAATGGAGGAGGCAAACACGGCACGCCATCGCTGTGAAAATCACAACGGGGTCGCATATGACCATATGAAAGGGAAAGGTCGAGGAGCAGGACTCATCCAAGAATGAGAAGGGCAGCGTTACCCATATGTTGCCCAGTCACTGAATGATAAGAAAATTTACTTACGGTTCTTGTTGTGAAGAACGTCTGAAGAGATACAGATGGCAGGGGTAAGCTGCAAGCTCAGGAGTGGGGAACGGGCGATGACAAGGAGTACTGTGGTTACCCTCAACGACGTCATGAATTAATAAACAAACGAAATACAGCATTGCTCGGCACTTGTGAGCTGTAAGATTTGCACATTTGCTTGCAAGTAAAAGCCTCTTCTAAAAGTTGGGTTACTTCTTTCGAACCCTCTGCGTGGGAGTGAAATGACAGAAGTCATGTCAGTCGGCGCCCAGTGAACTATTTCCCTGACAACTTTGACTACAAGATGTACTCTAGAAGCATACACTAGTCTTCAAAGGACCTGAAATTCGCTCCAGAGGATTGGTTTGCACACAACTTCAACTAGTGGGCATAAAAAATTGGTGCCTTGTGGAGTTAACCTTCCAAATTCCTTCTTTTTTTTGGTTTCGCAAGAGCTCAAAGGTAGGAAGTTATTGCAAAAGAGAGAAAACTAGTATGTAACGAAAATTCAACAACGATTTTACGACACGGATGTTTCGTTGGCAAGAACATGCTTGAAATTCTGCCATTACTTGATTTTTACAGTCAGTCAATACGAACTCAGATCTTTTCAATCTTGTTTTTTCCTTTTCGGAAGCTCTGCTCTCAATAAAATCACGGATGTTAAAAAAAGGTAACTTCTGTTTCCTTTTGGAAATTATCTGGAGTTCATTTTGCAAGATCTCGCGAAAGAGCATGCTCTAGTGCAACCTCCTACGGCAGAAAGTCTGCTCCGACGATATCATCTCTTCATTTCGTGAGGGGATCGCTCTCTTCAAGGGAGAGGGATCGTGTTTAGCAAGAATTCTGAGGAACGCGTTGACGTGCCCTAACACTGGAAGGGGATTCTTTGCGCTCAGAGTGAATATACGCGTTAAGCATGAGGTGCATCCTGCAGGCAGCTGTTCATAGGGTACATGGATGGAGTTCTGGAGAATAAATCTCTCTGTCGAACGGCGAGATTTAGATTCTTTCTGGCGTAGGTTGAGAAAGAGTCTACTGAAGCCTTCCCGCATTTTTGTGACGATTTGAGCAAAATGACAAAAGTGAACATTTAGAAGTGTGGCGGAGCAGCAACTCCAAGGCCGAATACGTCGGCTCAGCGTCTAGCGCGAAGGTGGAGCGTTGGGTTTTAGCATGGGGATAATTACAACCATGCTGAAAATCATAGGGTATTCGAACGTCACGAGCAATCCTGGGGAAACGATTTCTTTTGCTGCAGGTACACGATGATCTACCGTATTACTTATATCCAAATAAGCGCATAATTTCGAGATCAGGTGTGGGTCAGCCCAAGGTCAAACGCGTTGCGGAATCTGGAGTAAGGAGGTGGGTAGGGACCGAAAGTGATTCATAAAATGTTCAGAACTTCTAGAGTATAATTTAGGAGGTTTTTCGAGAGAGAGAGAGAGAGATGAGAGAGAGAGAGGATGGCGATAATACCCTGGCAAAAGAAGTGAATTGAAGGAAAGTGTGCCAAATGGACTCGTATCTGAAATTATTCTGCCACACCATGCTTGACCCAAATGGAACCGACTAAAGCGTTACTGTGCTGTGGACTAGTGTAGTGGACTAAGAAATGTGAGCGAACTAACATGAAAAGTAGACTATAGCAAGGCTAAAGTTGAACTGACTGAAGGATACCCTCGTCCTAACGAGGTTTCCCAGACAACAAAAGCTCAATGCGCGTATTAGAAGTCAAATAATTAGAGTGGTGGGGAATTTTTAAAAATTATTTTTTTTCTTCAAGAGATTAGGGGAGACGAGACCTCAAGCTCTAGTACTCTATGAAAGATAGGGTAGCAATAGATGCCTTATAGTGGCTTTTTCTAGAAGGATAATAACGGTAAAGTTTGAAATGCCCCCCACGTCGTTGAACTGCGTCTGAAGGCTTTTCCCGCTTGATGGTTTAGTGGGAGACAGAGGGATGGTAATACTGGGGCACCGCCCTGTCCCTTCTTTTACGTTCTAAAACGAGGAGCGTACCAGTGGCGAAGGTACAGTACCCCCCTGACGGCCCATGTCCTCGCCCATCCGTACAAACTTACCTAAGTCGTCTTCAGCATATCATTTTTACTGTCAAACAAAAAAGCTGTAGAAATACCAGCGCACATAAATCCTGATCTTCAGGAAAGGATTCATCTCACATTTAGAGATTATCGTAGGCATTGACCTCTTCGGAAATTGTGCCCATGTAATCTATCCACTATGTTGTACTGGATCATGGATCAAACTTGATCAAGTAACAACTAGCTAGTATTATATTATATTATATTTGCTGCCTAGTTGACTCGGCTACTGTCTCACCTCCACGTAAAATCAACGGGGTTCTGGTGTGAATCCTTCAGATGATGCAACACACCGGCAGCGTGTGTACAACTGATACCAGCGCAATCAGTCGAGATGGTGTCAGGAAAGGTGGAGTGAGCTACGGCTGCCTTTCTACCAATAGTGCCGGTTGCTGATCACTCCAGAGAGAAAGTAACCAGTGGGAGTAATAGAAAACTTCACGGGTAGACTCATTCCATGCCTCATAGCTACTCTGGCTACGATACCACCAGACATCCCGATCTGCATCTGTTTCCGCGTACCAGGAGGTCTGATCACAAGGGATCAGCAATTCGGCAGACTTAAAGAGGTATGAATCAATATAAATTGCAATCACTCATGTTAGGTCATTAAGAAGCAGGAAAAGGCTCACCTTTTCTTTTCGACCCTTCGAGATGCATCATGCATTCTACCAATTTAATGGCCAGCATGGCACAGTTCAGCGTTGGGGGGGGGGCACTTTGCACCATTGGTCCATAGTTCCGGATTGCACACTCAACTGATGAAACCTGTGAACTCCTGGGAAGCTGGAGCAAGCTCAGCGAGTCACATTGGTGAGACCCGACAACTCACGAAAAGTCTGACACGTCGATGGCAAGTAGCAAAAGTGCAGAAATGCCCACCCCCTTCCCCCGTGGAATTGCGTCGACAGGCATTTTGACTGCTATTTGGGTAGTGGAATGGTTCGCGATGGTAGCTCATACGACACAATTCTCGCCTTCCCATAAATATCTGGCTGCTGCTGACCAACCCAGAAAATTGAAAGTCTTAGGAAAACAGAAAAGTCTGAGATGTGATCCCTAATGTAAGTGGCAAACGGTGTCGTTTGGCAGAACACCAACTGCACAAGTAAATAAGTAAATAGATCAAATTGACTAAGGCTTCCGTGAAACAGCATGCAACTGAAATAATAAATTGTGCAAGAAGATCATTCGCCATTTACTGGAGTACAAGGTGCTTTTCGCAGAGTCGCACGCGACAACGCGTCCGAATTGTTGATGGATACTGTTGTGTACAGTTTTCCTGCGTTTTTGGGTAGTTTAAATTTCATTAACACCTCACACTGAATCTTTACTATAAACAAGAAAACAGAAAAAAGCAAGCAAAGTAAAGTATGAATGAAACATTCGCGTGGTTTGAAACGAATGTGCGTCCTATACGCGAGCGCGCCGCGCCTTATCACCAGAAGTTAGGGTTTTGAAGTAGAAGAGATGTCTAAGTGAGAATTTTCGGATTTACCCACAGAATCCAACGAATTTGAAAAGCATTGTAAGTAAGATCAGAGTACAACGGCTCACAGAGATCGGCACTGAAAACGCGTAGCAGATAAGGAGAGGCAACACCCACGGCCCTCTCAAACTGCTATGATACTCAAATAATCTGTGCTTGCCCGCGCAACATTAATGGACTACGGTTACAGTTGCCGACAGACGGTAGGCTCTAACTGCTTCAAAAGAAAATGTAAACCAGGAAATATAACCTAGAAGCCTCCATAGAGTGGCGTCAGTACGATGCATTTGCACTTGTGGAATGTGTGAGCGTGATACGACGATCTCATACATCGAGAAAGAAAGCCCAACGTGTCCTCGTCGGGCGTTTTTACCCGACGGTCGATGAAATTTCCATTACCTCCAAAAGGCTCGGCGAGTAGGAAAGGTCAACATCTCCGCAAGAATAACCAGGGCATGCCTGTGCTCACGCAACCAGCTAGGTATGAAATAGAACGTGCGCCAATCCCATGAAACATAGTCATAAATTTGCGCCATGTAGGCGATTTTCGCCCAGCGCATGAGTCATAATTACCTTGCGTGCTAGGTTTGATGGAAACAGCGATAGATGGCACTAAAAAAAACTTGCAGAGCCGGGTTGATATACGATGTTCTGCTGACGACCAAAAGCTGCCACTACGAAGCCCTTACGACCTGCTTGACTCTGCTAAGTTGAACTATGAAATGGTGGCCAGGAGCTACGTAGGTAGGAGCAGAACTAGTAAACAACGCTCTCACTTCACACTTAAAAGACTCAGTCTGAACACAGTGCTAGTATTTATATTTAACGGTTTTTGGCGGCTCCACACACCGAGCATGTGGCGAATTTCACGGCAATAGCAGCAATTCAACCTTTCGAACAATCTTTTTCACAGCTGTTGCGCATTTCTCCGGGCAGTCCGCGCGGTTTTTGCTTGGGGATCGCTGCTCCGTAAAAATTTATATCATCAGAATGGTGGGTATAACTTACCGCGATGAGTAGTGCGAGAAGCGGCTTCAATCAATACACAGGATTTGCATGTGCAAGTGCAATGTTCCGCCAAGCGGGACATTCTGGCGTGAGCTCTCTCACCCCTGTTAGCTTCCTCCTCGACAACCCCGCGTACTGGTCTGGGACACACTAGGTTGGTCGAAAAGGCAATACGCTTTGTTGAGGTTTGATTTTTTTTCCTTTTTTTTTTTATCCAATATTGAATACAAACCGTTGAAAGGCACACTCCACGATAAACTAAGGCTATAAGCTCTCAAATGTGCTAGATTATCCGCTAGGCGATTGAGCAGGCAAAAAAAGTGAAATTTATAATTCCAGTGGAAGCTGATTAGGCTCATAAGCACCCCTTATGCCCATGCCGACCTCAGTGGCTATCATTTACTAGCCATTAGCCCCTCTACTACCTCACCATTCCGAGTGAGAGTGAAATGATGACGGAAAAGAGCTTTTATCGTCATGATAACAACATGTGAGAAATCCCGCAAACACGCCTTGTCTTCACTGTGCGCGCGTACGAGCTGGCGGCGGCAAGGGGTTCTACATAGAGCATTCCGGACGGTTCTTCCTTACTCAGTCACTCAGTACCTCTATTGTTGGTAGCTGAGCTCCATCATATCATATCTGTGATCGCGAGCTTTCCCTTTAACAACGTAGTCGTCATTCTCAGTCACCACATTTCCATCTGGTCAGTCCGGCCGTTATCAATGCTATGTGCATGGATGACGCGTTTTGGGACAGTGAACTCAGATCTGATGAAACGATTCTCTGAACGGAGTTATGGACTGGTATTTTCCCCGCGCCGTTGTTTTATATACCATCGTAGGGCGACTTGGAAGCTTCTTTACATTTACCAGGAGAAGACATCGTAATGTAACAATGCGCAACTGGTAGACAGTGAGGGATCCAGTAGACAGGAGGGTGTGGGATGGGATCTCATCTGAGCACACTGTTTTGCGAACATGGCCACCAATGCTTTCAACGTCGGTGGCTGGAGTTACTTGACTATAAGTGAGCCCGCAACTAGTTTTTTTTCAAGTGTAGACCCTCGGACCTATAAAAGAGCTTGTGCTTGCCTTCGTCGCAATACATGTCACAAGTATTCATATGCAGCAGTACAAGTAACGCCTGGATACGAGTTTCTAGCCAAATCTGGAATTTCGACTAAACTTCGAAAAAGTGGGGTAAAAGGGTCATCTACCATGACTGCCCTTGCCCTAGAATGTCCTAGCCAATCATTATCATTAATTCATTATCATTATCATCATTAATCATTTAAAGTGATACCGGTGCGAACGCGTAATCCACCTATTGCTCTTTCTGAAAAGACATGACTGAAGAGATTCGACTAGAAGGCCAGTCATCGATGTTCGGGCAGACCAAGTATCAATGGTGGTGACTCCTGTTCAGCCACTCAACCCGATCTTTTTCGAAGTTGGGAACAAAATCTCATATTTTGCTAGTGTGCCGCCCCTGATATGTAGTTATTTCACCAACACGAATATCACACCCATTTTGCTCTAAACTGATTACACATCCGTTCAGAGGACCGTTTCGCAAATCGTGAAGGCAGATATGAGTACGCCATGGTGGTGAAGTCCGCTCCTCCACGTGGTGCCACTGGAAACTGCCCGCTCCTGCGGGCTGAGCCGAACGCGGACACTCGAAAGCAGGTGACAGGCCTTCGTGACGGGCCGGCCTACGAACACCCAAGTCACATCACCAATGTTCAATATGCCATATGAATTCCGAATCAATGCTACGGCGTCCGCGGGAGCCGACGCGCACTCGTATGGCCCGGCGAGTGTGGAAAGTATGCGAGGGTCCCTGATGCAAGGACGGCATCGGGGGGCAACCAGGCTAGTCCAGAAGTCCTGTAACGTTGAAAAGATCCGCGTAGCAACGTTGAATGTTGGTACGTTGACGGGGCGCTCATGTGAGCTGGCAGAGGCACTGGAGCGCAGACGTATAGACCTGTGTGCTGTGCAGGAAACGAGATGGTCCAGCTGCAAATCAAGGGACATTGGTCGAGGCTTCAAAGCCCTTCTATGTGTGGCAAACCGAAAACCACAAACGGAGTGGCTGTAATAGTATCCCAACGTTTCCGGGACTCGATAGCAAGCGTAGAACGCTTTGACGACCGCCTGATGAAGATCGTTATTGCTATCGAACAGCGGCTGTATCATTTCTTTTCTGCCTATGCTCCACAAACGGGATGCTCCGAGCGATCCAAGGGACGAGTTCTGGTCCGTGCTTTTGTCGAGCGAATTGTGGTCCCCGAGAGGGTCTAAATGGTGGGGTTTGAGATGAAAGCGAGCAGTTGTAACTCTCGTGATCAGAACTTCCTACCGGTCGACGGAGGCTGTTGATGGAGACCTGGAGAAGTGCTATACTAGGCGATAACATGAGGCCCGTGTTCCGGAACTTGAAGCCCTGGAAGGCGCAGAATTGATAAGCAGCCGTGGTTATGGACAGACTATGTCAAAGAAACGGTCCGCGAGAAGAAGAAGAAATACCACGCGTTTCTAAACGACAAGTCAGCTAGTAGCTTACAACGTACAAGAGCGAAGAATGCCAGCAAAGAAAGGCGTGGCTGCAGCGAAGGTCGCCAAACTTCAAAAAGATGTCAGTAAGGAACTAGATTCACGCGATGGAGAGCGGCACCTCTACCGACTTGCCAAGGCTCGGCATCGTCAGACCGAAGATATCGAGAAATTTCCCTGGCGTCAACGACGAGCATGGCCGTCTTTTGATGGACCGGAAGAGGGTGCTCAGGAGATGGCACGACTTCTTTGAGAATATTTCAACCGTAGAGTATGCGCACCCCGCCATCCCTTCCGTCTCCGCAGTAACGTCCGCGTTACAGAAAGTAACCGTAGAATGAAGACAGAAGCGGCTCTCAGAAAGATGAAGTCAGGCAAAGCAACAGGACCTGACGACGTAGCAGCCGACTTATGGAAGGCAAGGTGCTGGAACCCTGCGCAGTGGTTTTTTTTGACCGGATTTCTCAATCATGCGTCGTTGCTGAGAAGAAGACGCCCAAGGACTGGCAAGAAAGCACGACGATTCCGATTTGGAAGAAGAAGGGCAGCCCTGCGGAATGCTCGAGCTACCGTCCGATTCGCCTGCTGTCACACAGCATGAAAATCTTCGAGCGAATTGTTGACAGGCGTATCCGCGAAATCGTCCAGCTTCTCTATCAAT
>MU916123.1:3780-15140 GCA_036418165.1 Cooperia oncophora
TAATCTTCTCCAATGGTGGAGGCAACGGTGCAGGACTTGCTCCTGCATACAAAGAAACGACTGAGGGCTACGTCAACTTAGGTCCTTCATGTGCATTCCGCACTGGGTGACGAGAACTGCGAATAATTGGAGTGTCTCTTCCTTTGGCCCCCGTGAGAACGCAGACATGCTTGCACCGCGTTATATGTTAATGCTTTATATTGACTGAATAATAAATATAAAAGGGACTGAACTTCCTCCGTTAATCAATCACTTTCTGGAATAAGGCACGCGTTCTACTTTCATCCAGAATCGAGGTGGCTCACTGAATGCGATGTCGCCTAAGCATTGAATTGCGGGCCAGCCCATGTACAAGTCAATGCTCTTATCCACCTACACGAACTTGATACCTATTTAATGTGCAGGGAAGGCAAAAGCCTTGGTTGGCCTGGGCAGGGATCCGAGTTTGGCCCCCGGCCCGCGTGTGCGGCAAGCATGTCACTCGCCACTACACCACTTTCGCCTCCAGAATTAAAAAATAAATGAGCTTGACAAGCGGAAAGAATAAGACCAAATAGTGGACTGGTTGGGCAGACTGAAAAAAAATTAAGTTTTGCGTCACGTTCGTCCTAAGAGTACGTTGAACCCTTCACTGCCAGCGTGATCGGGGTACGCATAACCACTAGTCCATTTCCGCCCTTTGAGGTCGTTACGCGCCGGAAAGGACCTATTCAAAACAAATCACGAGAGAACTCCCGTGGACGTCCACATGTGAATGGGTTTGTAGTAGGGACAAGCCCCCCATTGCCTATAACATTTCTGTATATTCCAGGTTACAGGTTTCAGGCAGACCTATCAAGCTCAATTCGTTATACAGGCTGGCCGCTAGATATGAGCGCGCGCAAAGTGGCCGCTATTTCATCAGCGGGGCCCTTTTCGAGGTGTTCTTAGTTCACAAAGAGACAGACATTGTGTTCGGAGTTGTTCCCTGGTGTTTCCATACAATCTTCCAATGCTTCTTCATGCAGTCAACCGTGCAGTCAACAGTCCACGACCTTTCTATTCGTACTCGGCTTCGGTTCACTATGCAGGTCGGTCAAGGTATTTGTTTTTTCTTCTACTTCCTCCATCACCATGTGTTCCTATATAAAGGAGTCAAACAGATTTGAATTCGGCATATTACTAAGCCACTCGCCCTTAGTGAGGCTCCTAGAAAATAATGCTTCAAGTAATCAATGACTGTCATAGTTCAATGGGCCAAAGTCCTGTACCACTGAATGATCATAGAGGAGTATTTCTCAATAGAAAGCTATTGAGGAAAGCTGCCTTGTGAGCGGAGATTTAAGTGTAGATCAATGAGAGGCTCCTTTCCGCAAGCAGAGATTGCCCCACCCCCCCCCCCCCCCGGTCATCAGTTTCCGGAAAATGACTTTTTGTAGCGATTCAATGTTCATGAGGGTTCTTCATCGAATGCCTGATCGATTGCCGATCCTTCAGCTAGTTGTGAGTTCAAACCAGATTGAAATTCTTTCACTGGACTGGAGAACGTCCTTCTCGTGGCTTCTCCGCTTTGGCACTTCGGGCAAGAACCGTAGGCAACTTCGGGCAAGAACCGGGCAAGAACCTACGTAGGCAGTAATCTTCGCAGTAACAACACTTCTGGTAGCGCTTTGTCGACCAGAAGAGGAAACTGAGTATTTCCGAATTGAATCAAGTGTGAAGCCATACACTCTGAAGTCTATTAGTGAAGACCGAGCCGTTTCTACTAGCAAGCATCCGGCGGCGTCGCTTTGAAATCTGTCCATGCACGGGAAGGAAAGAAAACTTTACCTTCAGATCTTCAACACTATTTTCCCTTTACAGGTCCAGTCGTCCGAAATCACGCCAGTTTTTGACCGTCTTTTTCCTCCCCGGCAGAATTGCCAAAAAAACTTGTGCCCTGGGTGGTTAACCTTTGTACATGATTTCACATCGCTCTATAGAAAACCTGCCGGCGCCCGCGCCAAAGGTGCCGACGCCAAGAAGCCGCCTTGAATCATCAAACTCGCTGAAATTTGTTGTAGTTTCACCTCCTGAATCTGAATATCACATCCGGCTCTACCGGAAACCTTCTGGCGCCCGCGCCGGAACACCTCAAATTACGAGCGCCTGCGGAGGGGGCGTCAATAGGTTTTGGGCCAAGATATTCGTGTGATATTCGTTAGTATAGGAGGTCAAACTACCCCAGGAGACAACATTTGAGCCAAGTCTGTCCTGGGAGAAAAAAAGTCGGTCAAAAACTGGCCTGATTTCGGATAATTGGGGTAAAGGGTAGATGGTGCCAGACATTCTTTTCGCTCTGCAAGTGACTTTTCTTACCGAGAGATCCTATAGGGACTTTGCTTTCGTTACCAACAATATTGCTTGCCATAAAGTCTTTCTAAGGTTTATGAAAAGCAAGAAACTCAAATTAGGTTCGTCCTGTCCTGTCCCTTTCCACGAAGTTATGCAAGTGGTGAGGATCATTCCTTTCCGAGGGCCTATCCAATAGGTTGCCTGGCTCAAATGAAATACCGCTAGTTTCCAACGTTGACACCCATGGGACACTGTGATAGCAAGCAACACACTTCTTGAGGACAACGGACGGTTTCAGCCCTTTAGACTATGACAAAGTAGCCCTACAGGATCTGATAACCTAGGATAAGTCGAAAGGTACCTCGACCTCTGCGAGACTTTTGACCTTCTGAAAGCTACCAGAATCACCAGTGCTCGAAGAACGCTCTTCAGTAATCGATGGTAAAAACCAATATGTTTGAAAATTTTCCTCTAGAGTTTGTTCAAAGCGTCGCAGGGGTTTTCGTCCTACGTGATAATTGCTGAGCTAGAGGAGTTAAGTGAAACCTTTTTATGATAATGACACGTACTTCATAACAAGCCATCAATTAGCGTCCGACATCGGCAGAAGTGCGGAAATTGGAATCTGATGGAGAAATGTTTCAGATACTCCTAAGTAATTACGGTAACGCTCCGACGATCTCCCACGCTGTCTCGCCCACGTACTGCCCTTTTTCGTAGTAAAGCATACGGTACCGTATACAACGAACTGTGGACCTCGAAAATCCTTCAACGTTTCCTGTGACAGACGGGTAAAGCTGTCCGCTCTGATCTGTTGCTTTTAGGAATCTCTCATGCAATTTACCTCCGTACCACACTTTAACATCGTGCTGACTGAGGTGTAGCGTGAAGAATAGCTTGCAGGGTGCCAGCCGATAAACATGAAAGTGTTTTGATCTTTTCAACCAGACCTGGTAACAACTAGTCTGGCGTATGAGGCATGGTAGGCTCGGGCGAGATCCACTACGAGATTGGACCCTCGAAACACACATGGTTAGCCGCACCACTTGCCGCTACACTACCTCAGCCTTGTTTCTATGATGGTTACGTTCAGGGCACACCAGCTGTGGAAGCCACAACAGGAAGCAGGGCACATCATTGGTTGGGGATTTTAGTCGACTCTATACGACCCCCCCCCCTTTTTTGGGAGTTGGTACGACCCCCCCCCAGCCCTCTGTCCTTCCTCATCGAATCGAGCCGTCGAGCGCGGGGGGAGGCATACAGTGCTTTTTACCAAAATTTGCTGTCCAGCAGGGGGCATATAGTGACGTTGAAACAGGCAGAAATCCAACCAAAAGTAATAGCGCCACTCCACAGCAACGCCAAAACGTTAATACGACCTCTCCCCTCCCAAAAATAATAAAATACAACCCCCCTCCCTTTACAACGTCCATGAAGCGAGAAAAACCAACTCAAAATAGAATTTTTCGAGCCCAAATACACCCCCTTTCTATTGGATTCCCCAACAGCGATGTGCCCTGACATTAAGTCGTATTTGACTGCGAAGTAGGATGGGATCGGCGTCGTAGAAGCAGTGCTTTTACAGAAGTGGGAATAGCAGCGATCCATGATGTTGTGCACCGTTGAATGTTAAATGAGTTGTTCATAGTTCTTCGTGGAGAAAACCTGAAGAGACACCTGAAGGCAGGGGCAAGTTGCAAACTCAGAGAGGAACGAGCAGTGACAGGAAGTTCGATGACTGCACACAACGATGTCATGAATTGATAAGAAAGAAATCACGAGTTCGGACTTTTCTGAAGAGTAGGAGCGCACTTGCTTCACGGAGGAAGCCCTATCTAGAAGTTACGTCTTTCCAGCACCTGTGCGTGGCAGTCGGATGCATGGCGCAATACAGAGGCGATGACAATCGGCGCTGAGTGATTTATTTCTTGGTAACTTTGATGAAAAGATGTAAACCAGAAGGATACTAAAGTTTTCGAAAGGAATGGAAGTTGTCCGCACTAGAGTGGGTTTTTTGTGTCCCGTGAAAACTGTGACAACAAAAACACGGTGGAGAAACTTTTTGCTGGTGGAACTGAAAAAATTGTGGCGTTCCTAAGGAAAAAACAGTGCCGGAATCTCAGTCTTCTAGATTTCGGCACTTTTTTACACTTTCGCTACTTCACTAGCTTCCGGTTTACAAGTCTCACTCTGGTGAAACCTGTGAACTCTTGTGAAGCTGGAGCAAGCTCGTCAAGCCATCATGGTAAAACCTGTCAACTCGAGAAGCTGTCTAGATGGGTCGACACGTCGATGGGAAGTAGCAAAGTGCAAAATGCCCCCCCCCCGTCGCAGAACCGCCCCGAAGTAACATATGTAGAACATTATGGCTGTTCAAATCATGACAACGGTAGGTGCACCAAAAATGAACAACGGCGTCACTACGGGAAAATTTGCTTGAGAATGTTTGGTTGCGACGAAGCGCAGTCAATAAATTACAGACATGGAGCTTCACCTTGCCCCCTCTCCAGAAGCTCCACTCTCAAAAAAAGTCAAGGATGTTCGAAGAAAGAGTACTTTTAGAATTCTTGGCCCATTTTGAACAGCTACAGAAAGAAATAGCCTGCTTCAGTACCATGGCAGAAAGCGCGCTCTAGCGCCATCCTCTGAAGGTGCGCGAGCTCTTGAGATTCGAGTATTCGATTCTATATCACTTCTTTTTTGCCTCTTTTTGTTTTCTTTTGCTTTTTCTTTCGGGATTAGAGATCGTGTTTAGAAGAAATTTTACACAACGCGATGACGCGCCCTGGTTACGTTGTGCTGCATGACGAGCCGTCACTAGTGAGAAAAAATGGAGGAAGGGGGAGAAAAGAAAGTGTCTGGTCGCAACAAAATTGGAGTTTGTGTCAACGTATGCAGTGGCGCCGGGTCGATTTCCTAACTACCGCGGCATCTTCGTAGTCTGCTGTAACTGTAACTTTAACTGTAACACGGTAACTTTTAAGGCCATCGAACCGAAGGTCTACAGAGTTTCCTTCGATAATGACATACCTGCAGCTGTGTTTCAAGTGAGCGGACCATCGCATGGAGCAGGGCAAATTGAAGAAAGTGACTCAGATTCATAGATAGCTGTTTTGGGGGCATGAACCAGGATCAAAGTACTCTACTGGATGCAAGCCAGCGCTATCTCTTGCAGATTTGTCCTGCCCAGAAATAAAAAAAGCTGAAGCGGAGTTGTCGAAGCCCTCACACAACCGGTATATATAACAGAATGCAGACATGGAGGAAAAGGAAAGCTCTTCTTCTGCAGTCTATCCTTCATAAAACCAAGGCTTCGATCAGAGCGTACAGCATGGGGATGTGCGAAATGGCGGTCAGATGAGACACGTGAAGTACGACCCCCTCCCCTCGAAGACGGTCCATTCAACGACAACCCCCCCCCCCTAGCTCTAACTGGATAACCAGGATGGCATTGATTCAACCCCAAATGGCTTCTGAACATGAAATCTCGGGTTTTCGAAAGCGGCTCTGCTCTAGAAATCCAGCTCAATAGTAGGCTATTTCAGGCTCAGGTACAAATTTGTCTTAGGATTCAGAATAAAACTCGTCGTTTGGCAACCATGTTATGACATGCAACTTGTAACAAGGAACATAATTCAAAAGCGACTAATGGTGATCATTGATAGGCTGAATTGGTGTGAAAAAAATAGCTCCAAGGTCAGCCTGTCAAGCTCCAAATGTGCATTCAATGAATGGTGACGGGAAATCATGAAAACATGCACGACACAACAAAGCGAAACATGAAAAATACAAAAAAATGCGGAGCCAATGAAAACATGGATAACCAGGCGGCAGTATATCGTTCTATACTCGGCTATTATCGATCGCAACGTTGCGACCGCTTTCATTGGAAAAACGTCATTGGAGCGCGGTTGTTGGGCCTGCCAACGTCCTAAGGTCTTTTCTGGGGGGAGGGGGGGTTATATCTCTTTGAGGGGCGCGGCTTTTGATGAATGGTTAGCAGCATGCAACGGGAATGTTCCTACTGTTGCGTTTTCTACCCAGCTGCAATCTGAATGTTTCCCCGTTCGTGAAATATTTCGGATGGGTTTCGGATCGGCTAGGGGTAAATGGCAAGCGGGTTTTTATGCTTCACACGAACATTCACCTTATTCTCGAACGCAACTCATCCGGATTAAAACTCGTCTTGGAAACCGCCCTATTTTTTTGAACCTTTGAATATGCGTACAGTTTCCTACGGGGGGACCCCGCCGCCGCTAGTTTAGGAGATATTTTAGATGAGTCACAGACGCGCTACCCTCTGACCCACCCGAAAAATCGACTCCTTCTGTGTCGTTGTGAGGATCCACCTTTTACTTTTATCCATGCAAGCAGATGTTTGTTTAGGGTTTGGAAAGGACAATACGCACGAATCTGTTTGAGACGTATTATTTAGTCATCTACGTACTTACGAGTTCATGCTATTGACTGATATTTATTTATTTATTTTTGCTAGATTGCTGATAAATTTTTTATTATTTTGTAGTCTTCCTTACACCCGCCATTGACACTTTTGTACCGTTTGATGCTAGCAGGCACCTACTTTTTGCGATACTCCCCACGTCCCCGCGGCCAAGTACGAACCCATTTTGGGGATTTCGCATGAAAAGAGGGCTGTTAAACGTAGCAGTTAATCTGTAAAGAATACACTCATAATAATTTTCATTTTTTTTAACATCTTGACTTCCATAGCTCCACTCCCACTATCAACTGAAATGTCGAAGCATTGCCCGGCTCTGAGTGACCCTTGAGATTACGACCCCCCCTCCCCAGCGGCCAAGTACGACCCCCCTATGGGTTTCGCACAACGATGCTGTACCCTGCTTCCGATGGCGTTGTCATGCAAACCTTTGCAAAGCTCTTCATGGCTTTCGCGGAATGGTCGCATTTCCCTTTTGTTCATTCCTCGTAACACTTAAGGAACCCATTACCGGCAAGCTTCAACGACGATTCAAAAATTGATGAAGTCATGGGAGAGACGGCTTACAAAAACTTCAAACGTTGATGTAAAAATTGTTCAGACGTTGCCCACAGGAAATGTTGTGCTACCGTAAGCTAATCAAGTCATTAGCCGAATGAAGAAAACTAAAAAACATGAAAAAAACGTTGTTAACCTCCAAGAACGTCATAACCCAGAAAGCTTAAGTTTCCTGTCCATCCTAGCATAGGGTTAAGCATAGGAATAACGCGTTCCGCGGCGCTTATTCATTGTCAAGCGCGCTCGGCCAACACCATTTTCAAAGACATGCCCCGGGTTTGAAAAAAGGGAGTTGTGCGGGTGAAATGCTGATGACAAGGTTGTAAGTGATTCAGTAGTTGAGAAAAAAGCAGGAAAAACCTCCAGAAGTGACCTATAAAGAACCCCAAGTTGGACCGCGTTTGTAGGTGCATAAGGCAAAAGGGGCGTGATCTGACGAGTTCTCTCGGTGTCGAACCGTTCGTTGCCTGACACGCCCCTTCATTCGCAGCGAACAAGACTATATAGGGTTGTGAAACAGGCAGTATGCATCCAAAGCTAAGCTTGAGAGATACTGCTAACCATAACTAAAGAGACCGCAAATCTGTCAAACTTATAAGTGATCATAAAAGAACTGCAAAAGACCAAGAGACAGGAAATCGTTCAGAATATTTCCGACTGAGTTTTACGTCAAGGGTAGTGAGGCGGGGGTAGTGTAGCGACAAGTGACACGCTTACGGTCAGTGGGTGGAATCCCGACTCGGCCCCCGCCCAGACCAACCGAGTTTTCTATGCTCAGGGGTCATCTGAATTTTCTAAATTAGTACCAGATCTGTTTGGGAGGATAATAACACTGGGTGGCGATGTTCAGAAGATAGATGGCTCGGATCAGGAGTACAGCGCAGAAACGAGGATTGGTGAGAGCTCTCTGGTATGACTGCTTTGATTGACCTTGGTCGCTAATTCTTTCAGTTCGCTTACGTGCATCTTAAATGGAAGGGTAATTCAAAAACACCCAAGAACAAAGCAAAAAGCAAGAAAATTGTTCTTTTTGCTCTTCATCGCCCATTAGTGCGAGGGAAATTTGACGCTTTCAACTGGCACAGTCATCGTTGCCACAATGGCGTTCTTATGCAGCCTTGCAAAAAGCAGAGAAATTCCCAAGAAATTTGAGATAATACGGTAGTTTCCATTTGACTTCTTCACAAAACGGTCATTGAGAGCAAAAAGTTCAACACTATCCATAAAACGAAGACAAGGGGGACCGCGCACTTTCGTTAGTCCAAGCCGTTCAAATCGCTAGTTTGGCGAAACAGAGAGAAGGCGTCAAGGGCTGAACGAATGAGTTGAACTGCATTGGTTTTCTTGAGTACGCCACACACAAGACTTCCTTTCAGAATCTGAAAACAACTGAATGCTGCTGTTATAAGGATGTCCCTGAATACAATCCGACACCGCATGTATTCACCCTTGACGACTGCGCTCCTCAAAAGTTATGTCAGCTTTTCGTAGACTCTAGGTGGACTTGGCTGGAAGAGCATCTAAGGGTTTTTTGACAGCCTGGATGAGGTCATCATATCGGCGGTATCGCCCCAAAAAATGGGACAAGCTAAGGTGTTAAACCATCCAGACGACACCGTACCAGATTCGCATGCACAGGAGGACGTTCCGAAGAGTCAACACAAACCGTTTCGATGCCAGTGCCAGAAGCGCCTCTCTTTTGTAGCTGCACGAGATATATGTATCCGCCCCCCAGAGCTTATCGCCGGCGCCTCATAGTTTGTAGGAGAATTACGAATAAGTTGCTCGGCTTTTTACAGGGTACCAAACGACTCTTCGTCCAGACGATGTCATATCCAAGATTACAGGGTAACAGTTATCCCTGGACAACAAAGCTGTGATAGCTCAATTAGAGAGACTTCGATAAAGACCTCAGCTTTATATGTTGAATCGCTTAAGCAGTGACAGGGGTAAGAAGTGACTCAGACAGAGACAAGATTGACCAGACCACAACGCCGGCGGAGATTGTAGGATCTTCGCGAAGGAGGGGTGGCAGCGGGTGTCTCTATCGCTGGGAGTGGACGGTGTTCGTGGAGAGCGAAGATGGAAAGAAATTTGGCGGTAGGGCCTGCTGGTCCGGAAAGGGTCGGTTCCTCAGTTGGCAGAAGTGTCTCTGCTACCATCAGCGCTATCAGATCAGACGAGTTAACAAGACGGGAATCCTTTGGGAGGCGAGAGCGAGCTATCAGTTTTTGTAGAAATTGCTTCTTCTGCCCTATGGTATGTACCATTTCCGTCGGTTCTTCCATAGAATAGTTAGGTGAAGGGTCCCGCACTATGAATTACAAAAACTACACAAGATTACGAGACGTTCGGACTCCCAGTAGCGGAGAATCGTTTAGCGGGTATGGACTTGACATTGACGGCATGACGTTTGTTATGGGGATCTCTCTATAGAGAGCCCTTTGAGATGGCACTTACTTATTTCCGCATCTTCAAGTTCGAATAGGTTCGTGCTCGAAAAAGCGCGCTGAAAGCCCGCGATTATTCGCCATGACAGATAGTGGATCAGGGGTTCGCGTATAGACTACAAGGTGCTGAGTATTTCAATAGTAAAGAAAAAGCAGCAAAAACGTGCCAAGTGCCCTACATAGAACCCCATTCCGATCCCAGTTTACGTGCCCATTAAGTCCATCTCCATCCTTACGCCTTCATCCGCACAGCTGATTCCCCGATAAGAACTCTACGACCGTACAAGTGACGATTTTCATGCTTTTTCGTCCTGCAGCTTCGTTTTCACTGAAAGGCGGGCCTTGAAGGCGGAGTCTGGAGGCGGAGTCACTGGAAAAAGGAGGCGTCACTGAACCTATATTGCGCTATAGCGCCCCTCCCTTACAATTTTTTGCCGCGAAACCGGTACAAGGTTGTTCGTCGTGGACCACACTACCCTCCCGACGCCACATTTTCAACTTCTATACCTGATCGCGGACCGTGTCTTTAAGTGGAACTCCTAGTATCTGGCAAGAGTTCAGAAAGATCGCTTTCGAATCAATGGGTCGGCTCATGAGTAATGGAGAGAAAAGAAAAAAATTCAAAGTGAAGTTTCGTTTCGAAGGTTAGGAGTGTTACCATTGAGTTCTGTGTGATTGATAGAGAACTTCTTGCACTGTAAGTAATGTTCTTGATTTCTCTGAACCTTCTATTTACATTGAGTCTGAAATGCTTAAATTGGACGTCACGTCGATGAAATTGAGCATTTACGACACCCTCACCTTTTGTCGTTTAATTAAAAAGCTGAAACCGCAGACATCCATTTCTTGTGCATATTCCTACAAAGCAATGTCTCCTAGGAAGACGGAAAACGGTTCAAAAGACGTTTCAATCTAGACTTCACAGATAAGTTTCGCACCAAATGCCCTATCGTCGACTGGGAACTTACTGAACCAGTTCATTCAAAGACATGCATGGTGAAGAGTGGGGGATGGTAGAGATCGTGGAAGACACTTAGGCGCAGTTCGGCGACGGGGGGGGGACATTTGCTTCCCATCGATGTGCGACCCATCTAGATAGCCTTTTCTTGAGTTGACACGTTTTACCATGGTGGCTAGACGAGCTTGCTCCAGCTTCACAAGAGTTCACAGTTTCACCAGAGTGAGACTTGTAATGTGGTTCAAATGTGATTCAATCAGTTTAAACTTGTTATAGCGATTACATCATCAAAGTGAAAGTGTTTATACTTAAACCAGACCTGTTAACAACTAGCAACTGGCGTATGAGGGTAGACTCAAGTTACCAAGAAATAAATCACTCAGGAATCATGTGGCTTCATATTAGCGATATATGGCACCATAGCTACAAGTGAGTTCCATATTCGTGATTCGGGCATTGTCTGACCTATAAAGATCAACTTTCAATACGGTCTTGCTTAATGGTATGTAAAACCTGTAATTGAATAGTCCTGATTCATGGAGTATCCCCATTGTGCCCATAAATGGCAGTTATCGAACTTATACTCAGGGACAGGCAAACATATTTGAACGCGAAATAGTAG